>APFE030449833.1:0-11190 GCA_000404065.3 Pinus taeda | reverse complement strand
TGCTGCTGGAAATTAGACTTCCTTTTTGAGCTTGTGAGAGGAGAGATCACATACCTTTCATGTCATTTGGGAAGTGAGTGAGGCTTGTCAAAGTAGAGGAGACCCCTATTGGACCTTGGAAAGAACTTGTGCAACATCAAGGCAAAGGTTGTAAAGTTCATTTATTCATAAAGTTAATACAATCAAGTTTGTTTTTCTCAATGCACTGTCTCTAATGGTTTATTTTATGAGCTCCTTGATCTTCATAATGAATATGTTTTATTATACGTAGGTATGCTTTGATGTATGTTTGTTTGTGTATGCAGATTATTGAAACGGAACTGCTTGAAGCTGTTGGGATAAAACTGCCACAAACAAGCGTTGGACCGAGGTAGGGTTTGTTACAACTCTTAGTGTTCATTTATGAATTGAAACATGTTTAGAGAAAAGTAGATTTGCTTGTGCTCTTTGTTGCTAGATATCATTCGATACTAGGGAGATCGGTCTTGTCCACAAGAACGATTTATCCGGCCAACAAATTGGCGACCATACTGGGGAATGGTTTGGTTTGGTTTTTGATTTGTCTTTGCTTTGACTTGAGAAACTTAAGTTTTGGTTTCTGATTTTTCCTTGACGTGTGTGAGTTTGGGTACTTGTTAGATCCTGGTTGGATTTTTATTTTTTGAAATTTTGGAAGAGGACCGCATCTTTTGAGTTAGTTACAGTGCGGACTTGTCCGCTCTATTCCAGTGTAACACAGAGCGGCACTACACCTGGTTCTACTGGGGGCGTGCAGACCCTGTCAAAAGTTTGAAAAACCTAAGATCCATCCACCCAGTTAGGTTTAGATTTTGTCCATAGCTGTTAGTATATGCCCAAACCTGCACTTGTCTTGACAAAAGTTCCTTGTGAGTTAGTTTTCATTGGCATTCTCGTTTGAAGTGATTTTCTAAGAAGTTTTTCCTATTGGATTGATTTTTTTCTTGGTCTTTGTAGTAGCTCAGAGATCCGAAGCCTTAGAGCCTTAGATCACCCTGGTCTCTCTGGTCTTATTGCTGAGTTTGACTAGCTTATGAAATCTATCCATGAAGAGATGTAGATCCCATTTGTCTCTTTTTCAAAACTTTGATAAAACTTGATTAAAAGTTTCGAATTCATTTTCTATTAAAACATAATTGGATGTTTTTGATTAGTTTGTTGAGCTGAACAAATTGATCCTTAGTTAGCTGAAAGACTAAGTTGAGAATCCTCAAAAACATTTCAAGTTTCTTTTCAGTCCATTTTTTGTTTAGATCTCAAGATTAGATCATAGTTTTGAGTTTTTCGTAGAAATTATAGAAGCTTGTTGAAAAATTTGTTTCAATAGTTTTTTAGAGTTTTTCTAGAAATCTTAAAAGCTCTCTTAAAAGAATTGTTTATTCTTGTAGTTTTTGATTGTTGAAAAGCAAAAGGATTTTCCGTGAGCATGATTAGTAGTCTTGTTTTCAAGTTCTTTGAAAAAGACAAAAAAGTTTCCTTTTAGTTGTATGTTAAGAGAAAGATTTGATTTTCAAAGCATTGCATTTTCAACTCTTCCTTAGCTAGAAATTCATTGAAAAGAAAAAGGAATTGTTATCATCTTAGGTGCATTTTTTAGTGTTTTGGAGTCGAGTCTTCATACCATAGAGTTTCATCTCCGCACCCATTGACTTAAGGAACAAACAATAAAATTAACGCTTAATTAAAAATCAATCTAGAAATCTTTTTATTTTCTAGGGCTCTTTTCACCAACATAGCTTAGGCTAGTATCTTGGAGTAGGGAGTAATTAACTCTCCAAGATAATTTAAACAAACATGTAGTCAATCTTGCGGTAGGGAGAAATTCCAATTGTTACATCTATGCTCTGGGAAAGCTCCTCTTAAAGGAGAAGCATGAGATCATATCCGGACCAGTGTGGGAATCAATCCTTCCTCATTGGGAAAGATAGAAGATATTCACATATTAAAAATGGTAAACCTCGGATTAACCATTGTCGAGGAGGCTGGGGTCACTTGTTGGTAAACCTTGGATTATGTCAACGAGCCTTCAAGGGGATTGAGCTTGTTACTCTGCCTTTGCATGCGTATCGGATCGTAGACTGTTCCCCCAGGTATATTTGTTTCTGTTGGTAACCTTAGTGACAATAATCTTTAGTGTTCTTTCCTAGGTGACGGTGGATGGAAGATCCCACTGTACCTGGAGCAGACGTTGACTAGACTCACTTGGACTCTCTGGGGGGTTGTCTCCACTCGAGACAGTTATAGTGGAGAAACTTGTGCCAGTCTGTTTCATTAAGTAGGTTGTCAGGGTAACTATTCCAACCACCATTTCTGTATTGAATTCTGTGACGTTGGATTTCATCACCAATTAGTGTTTTCGATCCGGAAAGATACTGTTTGTGTGTGGTTTGATCTCCTAGATTTATTACGCGTGTGCTTAAAATTATTTGGTTCTTTAGAGACTTTAGGTGTTTTTCTTTAGATTTTCTTTATTTTTGTGTGAAGTAATTAAATAATTAATTGTGGCTGAATTACCGAGACAATCCCGTCGACTATGGGGGCAGCCTCCCAAATTTACACCAAGTCAACTGGAAGGGCTGCGAGCTCTTTTCACACCTAGTGAAAGTAGGGTTGGGTCACCGGAGGTCGGAGAGTCTTCGTTGATTGTACATCCTGATCATCTAGTGCAAGCAACAAAACATATTTCTGAACTGATTTCATTTTCTGAGGTTACTTGTAGTATCACTCCTATTAGCTCCTTAGTCGAAGAACCTGAAATCTTTGAACCTGAAAATGAAACTGCTGCTACTCCATCTTCAGGATTTTCTTCTCTTGTTTCTAGTGGTCCTAGTTCACCTAGAGTAGAAAATATCATTACCGAGATTCTTCCTTCTGGACTCATTTCCATTGAAGAAATTGTAAGTTCGAGTCCGAACGAAGGTATAAGCATCCCTGAAAATCAACCGACTATTGAACTTAGGGAGCGTGAACCTATTTTATACAGTCCCATTAGAGGTGGCGCTTGGTATATTTCGTTGACCAATTTCTTAGAAAATCCAGGTCTCACGTCTTCACCATCTAGATTTCCTTTCCATCCAACACCCAGAGGTTATTATCCTCCTTTGAATATGTCGAGAAAGTCATCCTTGTTTACTTAGATGCCAGAAACCTTCTTACATGGCGATCCTTCTGTTAGTCCTGGGTATCAGTCCGTATCTGGTACACTTTCAAGAGCTTCTCCTCGACCCATCGATTATGCCGTATCTTGTGGTCATAAAAAAACTAAACCGTTAAGTGTCGAAGAGATTCTTATGATGTATGGTACTACTCCTAATCCGCAACCTCAAGGTACTTCAATACCATTTTGGGAGGCAGCCACAAGGTACTCAAATATTGCCTGGGGGGCAACCCCAAGGTAGTCCATTACCGCTTGGGGGGCAACCTCAAGGACAGTATGTCCCTACGGGGGAGTATTTTCTTCAAGGTCAACCCCAGTACCAATATGTACCTCAAGGTCAACCCCAGTATCAATATGTGCCTCAGGGTCAACACCAGCCTCAAGGTCAGTACCAACCCCTAGGTCAATACCAACCACAAGGTCAGTACCAACCTCAAGGTCAGTACCAACCTCAAGGTCAATATGAACCTCAAGGTTTTCAAACACCTTCAGGTCAATCATTTGTCCAAGGACATGGAAATGTACCATATAATTATCAATCTTACACTCAACCTAGTTTTGGTCCTCAATATGCCCAACCTGTTATGGGTCCATATCCTGGAGTGAACATGGTGTGGGATCAATAGACTCCGTAACCCAGTGAATAGTTGTTATCCCAATCTGGACAGTCTTTTGTTTCTGGTTCACCCCAGCAACCTGTCTAGCTTACTACTCAAACTGCTATACCTAGGGTAGCTCAACAGTTTGGGCCTAGTTCGCCTCGAACTCCATCTGAAACGTCTGCTACAACTGCTGCGGCTTCTGTTCAATCCACTGCACCCATTTCTAGAGTATCAGTCACTCAAGTTTCTACTGCTCCTGTATCAACTCCTCAGGCCTCTTTACCCCAGTCTGGACCTACAATCCAAACTCCGGTTTCCATGCCTGTAGGACAACCTAGGCCTAATACGGTTGTCACAAGTCAACCACAATTTACTTATCAACCATACCAAGGGCAGTACCAATTCGGCCCCGTTGTGCAGAACCCGGCTTGTCAGTATCAACTATACCCTAGGTATACATATCAACAACCTCAACAACCCCAGTATGGTCCAGTTAATCCTAGTTTTCCAGGAGGATATAATATCCCAAATGCGAATCCGATACCAAGTTATCCTAGATATCCTCCTCCTAGGGCTGGTCTTATGACCCCAAGTTTTCAGGATCCGAACTGTCAGTTACCATTTATAGCAACTTTGGATTTACCTGACTTATCGTGCCTTACGAACGATCCCATTAATTATCTTTTGTTTTGGCCGCCAGTGCCGAATAAGTTGCCCAGTAATATACCAAAGTTTGAGGGGAAGTCAAGAGAAGATCCATCTAATCATGTGATGACTTAACATCTCTGGTGTGCATCGAATTCCATTATAGATGATTCAATTCGTCTTCATCTTTTTCAATGCACTTTGATTGGCCTTGTAGCCAAGTGGTACATTGAGTTGCCACGAGGCACTTGTTACAATTTTAGTCAATTAGCCACTTCCTTCCTTACTCATTTTTAGCTGCCAGTCTAATATGACAATGGTACGGAATTATTAACTTCATTAAAGCAATCGACGTCCACATATATTTAAGATCATATTCATGAATGGCAACGTCGACGTCATTTAGTGAAAGTTTTTATCCCGGACCAAATTTTGGCGAAATGGTTTGTAAAATCACTATTACCCAAAATAACTGAAGATGTAGCCAAGGCAGGGGTAGTTACAGAAGAGCAAGTAATTGCTCAAGCTCAGTACCTTGACTTAGTTTATACGTAGTCAGGTACGTTACATGAGAAAATCCCCGACCTTCCGAAACAAAATCAAATAGCCGCACCTCCCTCAGGGTCTCATGGCGCTGACGGTATGATTGGTACTGTTAATACCAAGATTAAGAAGAAATCCTCCAAGAATTCTTCTCCTATTATAACTTTACCAGATTCCCCGAAGGGAGAGTCTTCACCTGAAATTTCTGCCGATGTTCATGTCGTAGAATCTATGACCAAATCAAAATCTAACGGTAAGAAGAAAGGCAAGAAGAAGAATAAGCAAAACTCGAAGGAGAAATCCGATAAACCTGAATCCACTGATGAGAAATGTAAACCTCGCTATCCTTGTCTCATCTGCGATGAGGAGCATTTTACAAGAGATTGTCCACATCGTGCCGAGGTTGCGAAAATCGTCAAAGGTTCGCAAACACCTGCTGTTTTGAAGGATCCTTTTCCAAGTCAAGACAGTAATATGATAGGTTCTTCCTCTAGTGCCTTAGAAGAGCCCATAATGATGATGTCACATGTAAGGATTGCGACATGATCGCAAAATTATGGAAGTAAGAGTCCTCTTGGTGGTAAGGAAGAAGAATCTTCTAATTCCAATCCATCAACCTCAGCTTCGTCTGGTTCTGATCCGCTACAGATCGAGAAACCAAATCCCAACTTAGTAATCAAACCGCCCATTAAGGGTATACTTTGAAAGTCAGTTTTCAATCCACATGCGAGAGCTGCTCAGAACTATAACATTGTTGAAGATTTAGCTGTTTCACCTTCAGCGATGTCGGCTTTGAAGTGCTACAATCTTGTCCAGCACAGCGTAAAATGCTATTGTTGGCTATAGGAGCTGTTGATCTTCAGGACTCAAACCTCATAGTCTTCGATTTAGAAAATAGTACACCTCGTTTACCTCATCAAATGGCTTTCCAGATTCCAGTGTTAGTAAAAAACATACCTTGTTTTAGGACTGTGATTGATGAGGGAGCTTCCACGTGTATTATGTCGATACAGTGTTGGAAAACCCTTGGTTCTCCTACACTTAATCAATCCTTGACGATTCTGAAGGCCTTTGATGGCCAAGGGTTTCATCCTTATGGCATTTTGTAGGAATTACCTATAGAGGTTGAAGGAAAAAATGTTAATCTAGATGTGGAGGTGGTTGATGCCCCTCTGGATTACAACCTTCTTTTGGGTTGAAGCTGGTCTTACACCATGACTGTTGTTGTTTCATCGGTCTTTCAACTTATTAAATTTCCACACAATGGAAAGATCATTACAATAGATCAGTTAACTTACTTTTTGTCTGATCTATCCTTTGCTGAGAGTATTCAACATGTTGGTAAAACCCATATCCCTTATAAGGATGTTGGGGTAAGATTAGTTAAATATTCGGGTTTATTTGGAACTTTTTCATTTCCTCCTCCCAATGTACCATCTCCTTTCGCAACCATTCATATGATTTCGTTAGAATCCATAGTTCTTGACGATCCTTGGATCGTTCCATTCGATTTCGAGTTGGACTCTCTTGGCGATGCCATGCCTTTGAGTCCCTTCGAAGTTGCTTATCAGGTAGTACACCCATTTTCCAACTCAAGTTCAACCAACCTTGATCTAGTGAATGAGATCGATGGAAAATCACTTTGAATCTCAACCTTAGATTCAACAACCTTTTCAAAAACCGTTCACACCGATGAACAAATTTGGGAACTGTTATCTGTTGATGTGTTACCATGGGAAGATCTTCATCATCGGTCTTCATTTTTACCTGAGATTGATCATTTTGAAAATGATTTTTCATCTATTTTTACCACTGAATATGTCAAAGAACCGCAGAATACATTGAAACATCTTGATTCTGAACAAAATTTAGCCAATATTTCTCGAACGGTTCCTATCGAAATCTCAGTCAAACCTAGGATTGTTGAAAAAATTCACATAGGTGCTTCTTGTACAGACACTGAAGTCAACACATATAAAGCCTTATTTCAAGAATTTCGTGACGTGTTTTCCTGGTCCTATGAAGAAATGCCAGGAATTGATCCTTCAATCATTGTTCATGAGATCAAAACCTACCTGGATGCTAAACCCATCCGGCAACGGTTGCATCAGATACTCCCATGAAAAGATGCTGCCATCAAGACAGAAGTTGAGAAATTACTTAAAGCAAGTTTCATTTATCAAATTCCTTTAACGGATTGGGTATCGAATATTGTTCCAGTTACTAAAAAATAAGGGACAATAAGAATATGTATCGACTATAGGGATATTAATCGTGCTTGTCCCAAGGACAATTGTCCCACACCCTATATTGATCAAATTATCGATGATTGTGCCAGCAGTGAAATTTTCTAATTTATGGATGGTTTTTCCAGTTACAATCAAATTAACATTCTACCTGCTGATCAACCAAAAACGGCATTCATCTGTCCATGGGGGACATTTTCTTATTGCAAGTTACCTTTTGGATTGAAGAATGCCGGAGCAACTTTTCAAAGGGCTATGTCTTATGCGTTTCATGACATCAAGCACATTGTGTAGCCTTATCTCGATGATTTACCAGCTCATTCATTACGCAGAGCCGACCATATCACTCACTTACGAGCAATTTTCATGAGATGTAGGCATTATCGGATTAGACTGAATTCGCACAAGTGCGTTTTCTGTATAGAAATGGGTCATTTACTGGGATTTTTTGTATCCAAAGCCGACATTCGTGTCGATCCTTCGAAGGTTGAAGCCATCGTCAAGTTACCACCTCCTTCGACACTTCACTTACTCTAGAGTTTGCAAGGGAAAGCAAACTTTTTACGTCGTTTCATTCCTAACTACACCGAGATTACAAAAGGTTTCACCTGGTTGTTGAAACAAAACACTCCATTCTTTTGGGACGAGATAGCTGACAAATCTTTTGATGCACTTAAACATGCGTTGACCCATGCATCGTTATTGCATCCTCCCAACTACAACCAAGATTACTTCTTGTACCTCGCCACTTCCCATTCCACCATTGGGATGGTTTTAGTTCAACAGGATGAATTCGAAAGTGAACATGTGATCTATTATCTTAGTCGGACTCTAACTCCAACTGAGTTAAAATATTCACATGTGGAGAAACTGGCCTTAGTTGCAGTCCAAGTTGTTCAGTGATTTCGTCATTACATTTTGTTACGCAAAACCATGGTCATTTCTGACTGTAACCCTATGCAATACATTTTGACTAAACAATTGCTAGGGGGCAAGTATTCCAAATGGATTGTCATCCTGCAGGAATTTGACTTGGAATTTGAAAAAGCCAAGTCAAAGAAGTCTTTGGTTTTTGCGGAATTGATGTGTGACTTCCCTCATGCTGATACCAAACATGTGGTGGACGAACCCATTGTGGATGAATCCTTGTTCCTTATCAGCACTATTGATCCATGGTATGGAGATATCATTGTTTATCTCCAAACCCAATCTTTTTGGCCTGACATCTCACGACCTCAGCGTTGGAAAATACGTTTCCAATCCCAACCTTACACTATTATTGGAGATACTCTTTATCGTCGTGGGGTGGATTCTGTTTTCTGACGTTGTCTAACTCATGACGAGGCTGAAAAGGTGCTTAATGACTGTCACTCTGGAGCGTGTGGCGGTCATATGTTTGGGTATGCCACAGCCCAAAATATCTTGTGCGCTGGCTATTTCTGGCCGTCCTTATTCAAAGATTGTATCACTGCAGTCCAGAAATGCCACAATTGCCAAATTTTTGATCGTAAGATACGAACTCCACCTGGTCCTCTCCACCCTATAATTGTCGTCGGTCCATTCGCAAAATGGGGTCTCGATTTTATTACATGTAACCCTCACTCAGCCGGGGGGGCATGCGTATATCATCCTTGCGGTAGATTATTTTACCAAGTGGGCCGAGGCGATGCCTACATTTTCGGTAGATGGAAAAACTGCTGCGATTTTCGTTTTCAATCACATAATTACTAGGTTTGGTGTTCCTCAAGCAATTATCACTAACCATGAGAGTCATTTTCGAAACATCATGATGACTGAACTTACAAATCAGCTTGGCCTGTGTCATGATAGTTCCACTCCATATTATCCATAGGCAAATGGTCTGGTTGAAGCAATCAACAAATTTCTAGTCACCATGATCCGACGAATCATTGGGATTCACAGATCGAATTGGCATAACATGTTATTTTCAACGCTTTGGGCATACCGAACCTCAGTCAAAACATCAACAGGTTTTACTCCCTTTCAACTGGTTTATAGTTTAGAGGTAGTACTACCCATTGAATGCGAAATCCCGTCATTACAAATTTCCGTACAATTATTACCATCCACTTCCGAAGAGGAAAAACGTTTATTATACTTAGCTCAATTAGATGAGAATCGACGTGATGCTGCATTAGCTATCGAAACTCATGCCAAAAGAATTAAAGCTCAGTATGATCGGAATGTTACACCCCGCAATTTTTCGGAAGGAGATCTAGTCTTACTTTACGATCAAGCAAACGATAAGCTAGGGGTTGACAAATTTGTACCCATGTGGCATGGTTCGTATATTGTTAAGCGAAAACTGGCAAAAGGGGCCTATGAATTAGAAGATTTTGACGGTGTCTCTTTAGGTAAGCCTAGGAATTGGCTATATATAAAGCAATATTATGCTTAAAAGATTAGTGTGGAGATTTTTAGACTAGTTTCTTTCTAAGTTTGGTGTGTTTTTAGATTAGGAATGCGTGCTTTACTTTAGAGAGTGTTTTCATCATTATTCCTGCTTATCTTGATTTTACTCTTGATATTGCAGATGTCGATGCCTCTCCAAACATACATCGGTTTTGCTGATGGCGCTTGTCGTAGTACACGGAACATCTCTTCCGCAGCTTGGGTTATACATTTGCCCGCTGACGAGTTAGTATCTATGCATGGGGTAAGCCTCGGTCAAACAACGAATAACATTGCAGAATACAGTGCAGTGATTGAGTTATTCTCTGAATCCATTTCATTTGGAATTCGGAGTTTGATTTTTAGGTTAGATTCGGAACTCATTGTATTACAGCTTAATAGAGTTTATGCCATTAGAAATCCAGTGTTATTGCGATTATTTTTGAGAGTCCGTCTCTTGGAATGAGAATTTGATTACATCGAATATCAGCACATTCCAAGATATTTAAATACATCAGCAGATGCAGTTGCTTCTCAAATGTTAAATAGACATTTGCATTAAATCAAACAGTAAATTTAAAAACATCCCATAACATGTTTTGCAAGATAACCAATAATAGTAATATAGCATAGTATAGAAGTGTGTCAAAATATACATCGTCTTCGATCATAGGTTGACAAACACCTTATGATCGGCAAAAATGATAGCACAAAAAGTCCAAAATGAGTCTACAAGGCAATCATCCTATCACTGGTGATGATCCCGATAAGACACCATTGCTCGGGCCACCCTACAAAGGAACCTCCTAAAAGGTCCTGGGACCCCAATCACACAGCGCTAAAGCCTAAGAGGAATGCCATCTATGCTGGTCTCCGGAATATCTGCAGTCAAGCGCTCTAGATGGCTCTCCAACTCGGCCAAGGTCTCTGCTGATTGGTCCTGTGGGGCCGGTGCTGCGGCAGCTGGTTGTCTTCAATCATAGGGCTGTAGAGCGGTTAGTCGCCGTCGACCCACATCTGCATTTAAAACTTTTACTATTAGTTTTGGGATGATTTAAAAAAATAAATAAATACATATATAATTAAAAATGTTGAAAACAATTTTACCTCTATCATCCCATTGCTCTCCTGGTGGAAGAGCCATGTCAGGATCGCCACGATAATCCATCCCAGTGTATGGAAAATCCTGAATAATAAAGAGTTGGTTCTCTAACCAAAGGAAATACTCTGGTGTGAATCGAACAACCTCGGTACCCTCCTCAAGATGGCGGGCCATAACTGCAACCCATCGCATAACCCAAGGATCTCGGGGAAGTCCAGCCTCAACAGAGAGTTGTTGTGGAACCAGCATTGGTACCCTCTGTAGGGCAAAATTGACAACTAAATAACCATATCCAAAGTTCTTTAGCTGTCCATTCTTTGCCTAGTCAATAGGCCCTTCACATTGGCCAATACAGCATCGCACCAATTGAATATGGTGCCTCGGAAGCACTCTACTGCCATGCGCATCTGGGAACCTGTAGCTAGATGCAATGCTGCACTCCCGCAGAGTCTGGTAACAGTAAAA
>APFE030449828.1:0-33760 GCA_000404065.3 Pinus taeda | reverse complement strand
AACTTTTTTAAAGTGTTTATTAAAAGAATTTACTAAAGTGTCCCTCAAACCTAAACCTTAAGGATTTTATAACATTTTAAACTTGAAACCCTGAGCATTTTATAACATTTTAAAAAGTGTTTTTTAATCTTTTTTTAAGTGTTTATTAAAAGCATTTATTGAAGTGTTATGAGACCTAAACCCTAAACCCTAAACCCTAAATCCTATACTATAAGCATTTTATAACATCTTAAACCAAAACCCTAAAGCATAAAGCATAAACTCTAAACCATAAGTATTTTATAACTTTTTAACAAGCATTTTATTACCTTATTTTGAGTGTTTATTAAAAGCATTTACTAAAGTGTTATAAACCTTAAACCCTAAACCATGAGCATTTTATAGAACTTTAAATCCTAAACCATAAAGCCTAAGAATTTTATAACATTTTAACAAGTGTTTTGTAACTTTTTTTTTATGTTCTTATAAAGGAATTTTTCAAAGTGTTATCAATCCCAAACCCTCAACCCTATCCCTAAACCCCAAGAATTTTATAACATTTTAACAATCGTTTTGTAACTTTTATTTAAGTATTTATTAAAATAACTTAAGAAAGTTTTATAAATCCTATAAAGTAAACCCTAAACTATAGGCATCTTATAACATTTTTAAAAGTGTTTTTTAACTTTTATTTAAGTTTTTATTAAAAGAATTTACTAAATTGTTATAAACCTTAAACCATACACCCTAAAACCTAAACCCCAAAACATAAACCCTAAACCCTAAACCCTAAACCCCAAGGCCTAAACCCTAAACCATAAATCTAAGAATTTTATGACAGTTTAAGAAGAATTTTGTAACTTTTATTTAAGTGTTTATTAAAAGAATTTACTAAAGAGTTATAAACCCTAAACCATAAACACAAAACCATAAACCCTAAACATAAAAACATAAACCCTAAACCCTAAAACCTAAACTCTAAAATCTTAACCCCAAATCCCAAACCCTAAAACCTAAACCCTAACCATTTTATAACATTTTAAAAACTGTCTTGTAACTTTTATTTCAGTTTTTATTCAAAGAATTTACAAAAATATTGTAGACCCTAAACACTAAAACCGAAACATAAAACCAAAACCCCAAACCTTAAGCCCTAAACCCTAAACCCTAAATCATAAATCCTAAACCCTAAACCTTAAACCCTAAACACCAAACTTTGATAAGGGGTAACAGTCCTTGGGTGGAGTATAATATACAAGAAAAGTTACTCTTTAAGGGAGGACAACTCCGCATACCCAACTGTTCAATGAGGGAGAATATTATTCGCGAGAAACACACTAGGGGTTTGGCCGGACACTTCGGCATAGATGAGACCCTAGAACAACTTAGTCATTTCTATTTTTGGCGAAGAATGCGATGAGATGTACAACGTTTTGTGACTAAGTGTAAAGTGTGACAATTGGCGAAGGGACACAACCAGAATACAGGACTGTATGCACCGTTTCCTGTCCCAAGCAGGCCGTGGGATTCTGTCAGTCTAGATTTTGTTTTAGGATTGCCAAAGACATAGGGAGGATATGATTCAGTAATGGTAGTGGTGGACAGGCTCTCAAAAACGACACATTTTATACCTTTCTGGAAAACTAGTGATGCCACCCACGTGGCCCACTTGGTTTTCAATGAGATTGTCAGGTTACATGGATTACCAAAAAATATCCTTTCAGACAGGGATGTGAAATTCACGGGACATTTTTGGCGTACCTTATGGAAAAAAATGAACACACACTTAGGCCACAATTCTGCATATCACCCGCATACCGGCGAGCAAACAAAAGTTGTGAACAGGAGCTTCGGAAACCTATTACACAACTTACTTGGGGAGAATTCACGGATGTGGGACCGAGTGCTAGTGCAAGAAGATTTCGCCTACAACGACTCACCCAACTGTAGCATAGGTTTCAGTCCCTTTCAGATCCTATATGGCATGCACCCTCGCGGAGTGCATGAGCTTCGGGATCTTGGCTTATAGGAACGATGTAGTGCGGGTGGAGAGGATTTTTCTAACACAATGAGAGACTTACACGAATAGGTGAAGACAAAATTACAAGACAATAGCTTAAAATATAAACAACATATAGATTTAAAGAGGAGGCAAGTTCAGTTTGAAGTGGGGGACGAAGTCCGTGCACACCTACGTAAGGAACGTTTCCCGAAGGGTACATACAATAAACTAAAGCCCAAAAAGATAGGGCCTTGTAAAGTCCTTCAGAAAATTTCGGCAAATACCTACGAGATACAATTTCCACTCGGGATAGGCATTTCACCTATATTTAACATAGAAGATCTGTTCCCATACACATATGACCCCATGGAGGAAAAAAAAGATGGACCCGGACAATGCACACGGAATACCTAGGAGGATGGAGAAACTTGGAAGAGACAGATGCCTTATGTTCAACCTGCTGAGATCGAAGGCATCCTCAAAACTCAGGCAGCTAGACGTACTCGGCGGAAGAACTACTTACAGTACCTCGTCAAGTGGAAGGACCATCCAATTGAAGATAGATCATGGCTTGATTCCAAGAAAATTGCACAAACAGGAACTTTGGTCGAGGATCTCATGGACCAGAGTCATGATCTCTTTTTACCCCGCGAGCCTGATGCAGGAGCATCCAGCTCGCCATAACCAGGCAAAGTCTGAACCAGGTTTGAAGGTTATTGATCAACTGGATTATTTTATTTTTACGTATTCAGGAGATAGTTTTTTTATTTACTTTCTTTTTAACAGAGTTGGTGAATTCAGTCACAGTTAGTTAAATGGCTAGAATTACTGTAGTTCGAACAATAGCTAGGGAATAGTTTGTTAAATTAGGAGAGAAATGACAAATTTCTCATAAAAATCTTGTAATGTCAGACAAATATGGTTATCAACGATAACAAGATATTTTGTAACTAAATCCTATGGCAGTTTGATTAACTGCAAAATCAACTGAAATGGAAGGGCATAAAAGACAAAATGTAACAGAGGGAAGGGGTTAAAAAATTTCAGAAGGAGAGAAATAAAATGAACAACACACAAATATATATCGCTTAGATCATTGTCCATCTTCAAACATTTTCATTGTTCATTCTAGTATTAATTTTTATTAAAGTTTGATAAAGAAACAAATTGAGATTGCCTATGAATGCACTCTTCTACATCTCGAATATGAACACACAATTTATCTCCAACATTGGACGAATTTCTGCACACAGCCAAGAAAAGAATCGAGAGGCATAAACAACTGAAATACATGACAAAATAATTCTACACAGAAAGAGACCACAACAAAATAATTACACACAGAAAGCGACCACAAAACATAGGTAACTCTATTACGCAGTTTTTCGCATTCCTCTAAGAAATTAAAATCGATTGCCAAGCATTTCTATTAACTATTGTCAAACATAACAAACACGTATATAAAGGGTTCCATTCCCATAAGTGAAACAAAATTAAGTGTTTAACCGAAGTAGCGTTATAACCAAAACCCCGGATGAGGGTTCATTCATAGCCAACAACAACCTTTTCTATTTAACAACCATTGTGCAAATCGAAGGCGGAAGAAACAGCAAGGACGAGCTACAAACAACGACAAACTACAGACAACCTACAATACTTGTGACCTTTAACCATTTGGGACAATAGACCAAAAATATTGAGGAGTTAGACCTACCGAGAATGAGTTCTGTGACAAAAGGAACTGGAGAACCCGTGTGCTCAGGCCGCAACCAATGACCTGTAACCAACAAACACCAAAGTTAAGTTACAGGTGTGTTAAGGGAGAAACCATTCGGTTAAACAAACCAATGCATGCTGAGAAAATCACCATAGTTACCTGAGCAAGCCGAGTCAAAATTGAGCCATAGCGACGTCACGGATAAGTTGCATAGCTGGAGACCAAAGGAGCAAGGTGGGTAAGTAACAATAAGAGAAGCTGGATAGATTGAAGCATGGACGGAAGACATTACCTGTTCGAGCCAACGAGTGACCGCCAAAGTAACCTTGTGCTCATAACAAACACCAATGTTCACGAAATGAAAACCCGGAGTAACAGAAAGCGTGATGTTTGAAACCAGATTTGAGCCGTAGAAACAACAAGAGTTCGAAGACTAAGTCCTAACAACAACACATACACAGGTCCACAAAAAAACAAGAAATAAATCGAAAAGAAACCCTGACCGAACCATATACGCAAGTCTACATACAGTAAACCAGAATACAAATGGAAAATTCAATGGAAAACCATTTACAGAGCACATGTAGCTATAAAAGCAACAACCAGGAACTTACTAGATTCGTATCAACACCACAGAGCCGAGCGACAACAACATACAAGAGAAACTTTCCATAAGTTCACGGCCAAGTTGAGTGGAGGAGCATTCATGAACAGTTACCAATCGAAGACAACTAGTATTCACCATTACAAACGAAACAGTGTTCCACAGAGAAAACCCAGAAAACCCTCGCAGACATTCCCAGCGAAAAGAACAACCTAGAATAACCAAAAGAGTCAGTTGCTTGGCACAAAGAGTGAGTTGGAAACACGATCGAGACGTTAGGCTCGACCATAAATGTTGCATTAAACTCGCAACTACCACCAACAATGAAGAAATTTCCGCAGACAATCTCCACAAGAGGACACAACTGATATTTGTGGACACGTCATTACATACGGACGTGTGGAATAGTGGGCCATTTGGGCTGGGTTACACCATAAATGCTAAGCATTTTATCACATTTTAAAAAGGGTTTTGTAAATTTTCTTTAAGTATTTATTAAAATCTTTTACAAAAGTGTTATAAACCCTAAATTCAAAACCCTAAACCGTAAACCCCAAACAATAAACCTCAAACCCTT
The DNA here is from genome assembly GCA_000404065.3 of Pinus taeda. Classification (NCBI taxonomy): domain Eukaryota; kingdom Viridiplantae; phylum Streptophyta; class Pinopsida; order Pinales; family Pinaceae; genus Pinus; species Pinus taeda. The sequence goes on along the minus strand of APFE030449828.1, from coordinate 28,881 downwards.
AACTCTAAGCAATAAACACTAAGCATTTTATAACATTCTAAAAAATAGTCTGTAACATTTATTTAAGTGTTCATTAAAAGAATTTACTCAATTTTTATAAACACTAAGCCCTAAACTCTAAACCTGAAGCGTGAAACCCTAAACCCTAAACCCTAAACCCGAAACCCTAAGAATTTTGTAACATTTTAAAAACTTTTTTGTAACTTTTATTTAATTTTTTATTAAAAGTATTTACTAAAGTGTTATAATCCCTAAAACCTAAACCCTAAACACTAGACCAAAAACCCAAAATCAAATCCCAAAACCCTAAACCCTAAGGATTTTATAGTAGTTTAAAAATCGTTTTCAAAATTTTATTTAAGTCTTTATTAAAAGCATTCACTAAGGTCTTATAAATTGTAAACCATAAATCGCAAAATTTTATTTAAGTCTTTAGTAGAAGCATTTACTAAAGCCTTATAAACCTTAAACCCTATAGAGTAGCCACCCTAAATCCTAAACCCTAAACCCTAAATGCTAAACCATAAACTCTAATCATTTTATAACATTTCAAAAATTATTTTGTAACTTTTATTACAATGTTTATTAAAATAAATTACTAAAGAGTTATAAACCATAAAAGTTAAACCCTAAACTTTAAACCCCAAACCTAAAACCTAACACCCTAAACCTTAAATACTAAACTCTAAGCATTTTATAACATCTTAAAAAGTGTTTGGTAACTTTTATTTAAGCATTTATTGAACCCCTATAAACCCTAAACTTTAAACCCTAAACCCTAACAATTTTATAACATTATAAAACAAGTTTTTTAACTTTTATTTAAGTGTTTATTAAAAGAATTTACTAAATCCTTATAAACCCTAAATCCTAAAAAGTGAATCCTAAATCCTAAAAAGTGAACCATAAACGCTAAGCCCCAAACCCTAAATTCTAATCATTTTATAACATTTTAAAAGGAGTTTTCTAACTTTAATTTAATTGTTTATTAAAAATGTTTTCTAAAGTATTATAAACCATAAACCGTGAAGCATAAACAAAAACCCTAAATCTTAAACCCTAAGTATTTTATAACATTTTGAAAATTTATTTGTAACTTCTATTTAAATTTTTATTAAAATAATTTACTAATTTTTTATAAACCCTAAAACCTAAGCCTTGAAGTGTAAACGCCAAACCCTAAACCCTATACCCCAAACATTAATATTTTGATAAAATTTTAAAAATAATTTTGTAGTTTTCCTTTAAGTGTTTATTACAATAATTTACTAAATTTTTATAAAACATAAACCCTAAGCCCCAAACACTACACCTGAAACCCTAAAACCTAAACCCTATGCATTTTATAACATTTTAAAAAGAGTTCTCTGAATGTTTCTTAGGTGTTTATTAAAATAATTTACTAAAGTGTTATAAACCGTAAAACATAAACCCTAACCATTTTACAACATTTTAAAAAGTTGAATTGAGGCTTATGTGATCCATAATATATATAGAAGATTTTTCGGTGTAAATCACATTTAGAAAAACCTTTGTCAACGCATTTCGAACCAACTACTGTGGTTCATCGTGAGGTTAAGTTGAGGAGTCAGATCAAGGCTGTCATTATATAGTGAGAGAAGATCCTCCAAATCGCTAGGTTGACTGGGTTGACCATCAACGACTATCTACAATAGCTTAGAATAAAATTAAAATATTAATAAGTCAAATGTATTAGTTATTCAATTTTAATATATTTTACTTAGGATACTAAATTATTCAATCCAAATCATTTATAATTTATTTAATAAATCAGTTGGATTGAATAATTTAGTAACCTAAGTAAAATATATTAAAATTGAATAACTAATACATTTAACTTATTAATATTTTAATTTTATTCTAAGCCATTGTAGATAGCCATTGATGGCCAACCTAGTCAACCTAGCTGTTCGGAGGATCTGCTCTCCCTCTATAATTGACAGCCTTGATCTGATTCCTCAACTTGTCGTGACGATGAGCCACACTAGTTGGTTCGAAACACGTCGGAAAAGGTTTTTCTAAATGTGATTTACGCTGGAAAAGCTTCTATATATTTTAAAATGTTTTGCAACTTTTATTTAAGTGTTTATTAAAGGCATTTACTAAAGTGTTATAAACTTAAAACCATAAACCATATTTTAAATTATTTTTTTTGTAACTTTAGTGTTATAAATCCTAAACCATAAACCCTAAACCATAAAACCTAAAACCTAAACCCTAAACCTGAAACCCTAAATCCCAAACCATAAACACCAAACGGTAAACCCTAAACACTAAGAATTTTATAACGTTTTAGAAGGCATTTTGTAACTTTTATTTAAGTGTTTATTTAAGGAATTTACTGAAGTGTTATAAAACCTAAACCCTAAACCCCAAACCCCAAACTCTATATCCTAATGCTTAAATCCTAATGGATAAACCCTAAAATCATTCACTAAGGTCCTATAAACCATACACCCTAAAGACTAAAGCTTGATAGCATTTACTAAGGTATTATAAACTCTAAACCCTAAACTCCAAAACCTAAGCCCTAAACCCTAAGCTCTAAACCCCAAACCCTAAAAATCATTAAACCCTAAACCCTAAAAATCCCTAAACCCTAGAAAACCCTAAACCCTAAAAAACCATAAAGCCTAAACCCAAGAAATCATTTTTTAACTTTTTTCTAAGTGTTTATTAAAATAATTTATTAAAGCATTATAAACCATAAACCCTAAACCATAATCACTTTATAACATTTTAAACCCCAAACCCTAAACCATAAGTATTTTATAACATTTTAACAAGAGTTTGTAACTTTTTTTTTAAAGTGCTGAATTAAATAATTTACCAAATTATTATAAACCATAAACCCTAAGAATTTTATTACAATTTAACAAGTGTTTCCTAACATTTTAAAACCATAAACCCTAAACATTTTACAAAATTTTAATAAGTGTTTTGTAACTTTTTTTAATTGTTTATTAAAATAATTTATTGGTGTTATAAGCCATAAACCCTAAAATCTACACCCTAATAATTTTATAAAATTTTAACAAGTGTTTTGTAACTTTTTTAAAGTGTTTATTAAAAGAATTTACTAAAGTGTCCGTCAACCCTAAACCCTAAGGATTTTATAACATTTTAAAATTGAAACCCTGAGCATTTTATAACATTTTAAAAAGTGTTTTTTACTTTTTTAAAGTGTTTATTAAAAGAATTTATTGAACTGTTATGAGACCTAAACCCTAAACACTAAATCCTAAACCATAAGCATTTTAAAACATCTTAAACCCAAACCCTAAAGCATAAAGCATAAACTCTAAACCCTAAGTATTTTATAACTTTTTAACAATCATTTTCTTACCTTGTTTTGAGTGGTTATTAAAAGCATTTACTAAAGTGTTATAAATCCTAAACCCTAAACCATGAGTATTTTATAGAATTTTAAATCCTAAACCATAAAGCCTAAGAATTTTATAACATTTTAACAAACATTTTGTAACTTTTATTTAAGTGTTCATTAAAGGAATTTACTAAGGTGTTATAAAACCTAAACTATAAACCCTAAACCCTAAACCCTAATCCTTTAATAACATTTTTAAAAGTTTTTTGTAACCATTTTTAAGTGTTTATTAAAAGAATTTAAGAAAGTTTTATAAAACCTATAAAGTAAAACCTGAGGAGGAGGAGGAGGAGGCTAAGGAGGTTGAGGAGGAGGTGGAGGTGGTGGTTGTGGAGGAGGATGTGGTGGAGGCAGAGGAGGACGTGATGGTGTTGGTGGAGGAGGTGATGGAGTTTGACATGGTGGAGGAGATGGTAAACGTGGTGGAGGAGGAAGAGTTGGAGGTGGAGGAGGAGGCACCTAAGGTGGTGGTGGTAGAGGAGGAGGAGGAGGAGGAGGCAGATGTCGAAGTGACGGAGGAGGAGGAGGAGGAAGCCAAGGTGGTGGTTGAGGAGGTTGCGGTGGAGCTAGTAGAGCAGCAGGTGGAGGTGGGTGTTGTGGTATAGGTGGTGGAGGAGGGGGTGGTGGTGGAGGAGGAGGCGGAGGTGGAGGTGTAGGTGGAGGTAGAGGTGGAGGTGACAGAGGAGGTGGAGTTAGAGGTGGAGGTGGAGGAGGTAGAGGTGGAGTTGGAGGCAGAACATGAGGATGTGGAGGAAGACGAGGTGGAGGTGGAGGAATAGAAGGAGGTGGTGATGGAGGAGGAGATGTGGTGGAGTTGGATATGGAGGAGGAGGAGGAGGTGGTGGTGCTAGTGGATGAGGAGGAGGATGGGGAGGATGAGGTGGAGGATGAGGAGGAGACAAAGTTTGTGGAGGAGGTGGACTTGGAGTTGGAGGAAGATGTGGTGGAGGAGGTAGTGAAGGAAGAGGTGGGGTTGGAACCTTAAATCGCAAACCCTAAACTCTAAACCCTAATCATTTTATAACATTTTAAAAAGTATTTGAAAATTTTATTTATGTGTTTATTAAAATTATTTACTAATGTCTTATAAAACCTAAACCCTAACCTCTAAACCCCAAACCATAAACCTCAAATAATAAAACCTAAACCCTAAACCTTTAACCCTAACACGAAACCGTGAACACTAATCCCTAAACCCTAAGCATTTTATAACATTTTAATTTTTTTTTGTAATTTTTAGTTAAGTGTTTATTAAAATAATCTACTAAAGTGCTATAAACCCTTAAACCTAAAATATAAACCACAAACCCTAAATCCTAAGCCCTAAAATCTAAACATGAAACCCTAAACCCCAAACCCTAAACCCTAAACCCTAAACCCTAAACACTAAACACTAAACGCTAAATCCTAATAATTTTATAACATTTAAAAATTATATTTTAAATCTTATTTAAGTGTTAATTAAAATAATTTATTAAATTGTTATAAACCCTAAACCCTAAACTCTAAAACCCATACCCCAAACAATAAACCCTAACCCTAAACCCTTAAGCATTTTATATCATTCTAAAAAGAGTTTTGTAACTTTTACTTAAGTTTTTATCAAGATAATTTACTAAGGTGTTATAAACACTAAACAATAAAAACAACCATAAACCCCAAACCATAAACCCTAAAAGCTAAACCCTAAGCCTTTTAAAGAATTTCAAAAACCATTTTGTAACTTTTACTTAAGTGTTTATTAAAACAATTTACTAAAGTATTTTAAACCCTAAACCCTAAACCCTAAACCCCAAACCCTAAAACCTATACCTTATACCCTAAAACCTGAACCCTAAGCATTTCATAACTTTTTAAAAAGTGTTTTGTAACTTTTTTACGTGTTTATTAAAAGAATTTACTAAAGCGTTATAAACTTTAAAACCTAATCCCTAAAACCTAAACCCTAATTAATTTATAGCATTTTAAAGAGTGTTTGTAACATTTATTTAAGTGTATATTAAAAGAATTTGCTGATGTGTTATAATCCCTAAACCCTAAACACTAAAGCCTAACAATTCTATAACATTTTAAAAACTATTTGTAATTTTTACTTAAGTGCTTATTAAAAGAATTTACTGAAATTTTATAAACCCTATATCCTAAACCCTAAACCCCAAACACTAATCCCTAAACCATAAAAGCTAAGAATTTTTTGAGTATGTAAAATGAGGGAAGACCACACGAGGGTATGTGAGTGTAGGAGGGAGAGAATTATGGTACATGAGATACCCCAACCTTTGTTTTTCAACCCTTCTTCATAAACATTTTTCCTTTTATTTTCTTCATAACTCTTTGAGGCTGAACGAGATGAATGTATTATGTGTCATATGTAGTAGCAGATAACCCCTTAAAGTGGGGAGGTTTATCCCTACACCCTAAACCATAAACCCTAAACCCTAAACCTTTAACCCTAAACCCTAAACCCTAAACCATAAATCCTAAACCCCAAATCCTAAATAGTAAATCCTAAATAATAAAATTTTAAAATTTGTTTTGTATCTTTATTTTAAGTGTTTATTAAAACAATTACTAAGGTGTTATAATCCTGAAACCATCAACCCTAAACCCAAATCCCTAAACCCTAAACCTAAAACCTTAAAACTTAAACCCTAAGCATTTTATAAAGTGTTATGAACCCTAGACTGTAAACCCTAATCCCTAAAACCTAAACCACAAACTCTTAACCTAAACCCTAGACCCTAAACCCCAAACCCTAAATCCTAAACCCTAAACCCTAAGCATTTTATAACAATTTTAAAAATGTTTTATAACTTTTATTTAAGTGTTTCCTAAAAACATTACTAAAGTGCTATTAACGCTAAACACTAAACTCTAAACGCTAAACCCCTAACCCTAAACCATAACCTGTAAACCCTAAACCCTAAGTATTTTATAACATTATAAAAGTGTTTTGTAAATTTTATTTAAATGTTTATTAAAAGCATTTACTAAAGAGTTTTAATCCCTAAACTCTAGACTTAAAACCCTACACCCTAAACTGTAAAACCTGAACCCTAAACCCTCAACGTTTTATAGAATTTTAAAAATGGTTTTGTAACTTTTATTTAAGTATTTATTAAAATTATTTACTAAAGTGTTATAAACCATAAACCCTAAACACTAAACCCTAAACCCTATACCATAATAATTTTATAACATTTTAAAATGTTTTTGTAACTTTTATTTAAGTGTTTATTAAAGAATTTACTATAGTGTTATAAACCTTAAAACCTAAACCTTCAACCCTACACCCTAAAAAAAAACCTTAAACCCTTATAATTTTATAAACTTTAAAGACTCTACCATAAACCTAGAACCCTAAATCCTAGACCCTTAACCCTACACCCTAAACCCCAAACCCTAAACCTAAACCCCAAATGCTAAGCATTTATAACATTTTAAAAATGGTTTTGTAAATTTTATTTAAGTGTTTATTAAAAGCTTTTACGAAAGTGTTACAAATCCTAAATTCAAACCCCTAAACCCTAAACCCCAAACAATAAACCTCAAACCCTTAGCTCTAAACCATAAACACTAAGCATTTTATAAAATTCCAAAAAGTAGTTCATAACTTATATTTAAGTGTTTAATAAAATAATTTACTCAAGTTTTATAAACCCTAAACCCTAAACTCTAAAATTGAAGCCTGAAACCCTAAACCATAAACCCTAAGCATTTTATAACACTTTAAAACCATTTTGTAGCTTTTATTTAAGTGTTTATTAAAAGAATCTACTAAAGTGTTGTAAACCCTAAAACCTAAACCCTAAACACTAGGCCAAAAACCCAAAATCAAAACCCTAAACCCTAAGGATTTTATAACAGTTTAGAAAGCATTCTTGAAATCTTATTCAAGTATTTATTTAAAGTGTTTACTAAGGTCTTATAAACCATAAACCATAAATCCCAGAGGCCAAACTATAAACACTAAACCCTAAGCATTTGATACCATTTTAAAAGGAATTTTCTAACTTTTATTTAAGCCTTGATTAAAACCATTTACTAAAGTATTATAAAAAATAATCATTAAATACTAAACCACCCGAAAGCCTAAACCCCAAACCCTAAATGCTAAACCCTAAACCCTAATAATTTTGTCACATTTTAAAAATCTTTTTTTAATTTTTATTACAATGTTTATCAAACTAATTTACTAAAGTGTTATAAACCATAAACTCTCAACCCCAAATCTAAAACCCGAGACCCTAAACCTTAAATCCTAAAGTCTAAGCATTTTAGAACATTTTAAAAAGTGTTTTTTAACTTTTATTTAAGCATTTATTAAAATCATTTACTGAAACCCTTATAAACCCTAAACCCCAAACGTTAAAACCTAAGAAATTTTGTAACATTTTAAAACGATATTTTTAACTTTTATTTTAAGTGTTTATTAAAATAATTTATAAACCCTAAATCCTAAAAAATGAACCCTGAACCCTAAGCCCCAAACCTGAAACCCCAAAGCCTAAATTACTAATCATTTTATAACATTTTAAAAAGAGTTTTTTAACTTTCATTTAATTATTTATTAAAAATATTTTCTAAAGTCTTATAAACCCTACACCCTAAAGAATAAACCCTAAACCCTAAGTATTTTATAACATTTTGAAAAGTGCTTTGTAACTTTTATTTAACTTTTGATTAAAATAATTTACTAAATTTTTATAAACCCTAAAACCTAAGCCTTGAACCGTAAAACCCAATTCTGAAACTCTATACCCTAAACCTTAATCATTTTATAATGTTTTAAAAATCATTTTTTAGCTTTTCTTTAAGTGTTTATTAAAATAATTTACTAAAGTTTTATAAAACTTAAACCCTAAGCCCCAAACACTACACCTGAAACCCTAAAACCTAAACCCTATGTATTTTATAACATTTTAAGAAGATTTTTCTAAATTTTGCTTAGGTTTTTATTAAGAGAATTTACTAAAGTGTTATAAACCCTAAAACCTAAACCCTATGCATTTTATAACGTTTTAAAAGGTGTTTTGTAACTTTTATTTAAGTGTTTATTAAAAGCATTTACTAAAGTGTTATAAACTTTAAACCATAAACTCGAAACCCTAAACCCTAAACATTTTAAAAAGTGTTTTGTAACTTTAGTGTTATAAATCCTAAACCATAAACCCTAAACCATAAAACATAAAACCTAAACCCTACTCTGGAGAGCCTAAATCCCAAACCATAAACCCTAAATCGTAAACTCTAAACACTAAGAATTTTATAATGTTTTAGAAAGCATTGTGTAAATTTTATTAAAGTGTTTATTTAGAGAATTTACTAAAGTGTTATAAAACCTAAACCCTGAACCCCAAATCCCAAACCCTATATCCTAATGCTTAAAGCCTAAAGGAAAAATAGTAAAATTGTTTACTAAGGTCTTGCAAACCATAAACTGTAAAGCCTAAAGCTTGAAAGCATTTACGAAGGTATTATAAACTCTAAAAACTAAACTCCAAAACCTAAACCCTAAAGCCTAAGCCCTAACTCCAAAACCCTAAAAAGCCATAAACCCTAAACCCTAAAAACCCCAAAAAACCCTAAACCTTAAAAATCAGTTTTTAGCTTTTTTATAAGTGTTTGAAATAATTTATTATATCATTATGACCCATAAAGCTTAAACCCTAATACATTAAACCCCAACCTAAACCCTAAACCCTAAACCATAAGCACTTTATAACATTTTAAACCCCAAACCCTAAACTCTAAGTATTTTATAACATTTTAACAAGAGTTTGTAACTTTTTTTAAAGTTCTTATTTAAATAATTTACTAAATTTTTATAAACTCTAAACCCTAAGCATTTTATTACAATCTAGCAAGTGTTTTGTAACATTTTAAAACCTTAAATCCTAAACATTTTATAACATTTTAAAAAGAGTTTTGTAACTTGTTTTAAGTGTTTGTTAAAAGACTTTACTAAATTGTCAAAAACCATACACCCTAAAAACCAACACCCTAAGAATTTTATAAATTTTAACAAGTGTTTTGTAACTTTTTTTAAAGTGTTTAATAAACCCTAAGCATTTTATAAAATTTTAAACTCTAAATCCTTAGCATTTATAACATTTTAAAAAGTGTTTTGCAACCTTTTTTTTAAATATTTATTAAAAGAATTTATTGAAGTGTTATAAGACATAAACCCTAAACCTAAATCCTAAACTGTAAGCATTTTATAACATTTTAAACCAAAACCCCAAACCCTAAATCCTAAACTCTAAACCCTATGTATTTTATAACATTTTATTAGGTGCTTTATTACTTATTTTCACTATTTATTAAAAGAATTTACTAAAGTGTTATATATCCTAAACCCTAAATCATGAGCATTTTATAGAAGTTTAAGTCCTAAACCCTAAAGCGCAGGAATTTTATAACATTTTGGCAAGCGTTTTGTAAAAAAAAAATATTTTCTTATTAAAATAACTTATCTAAGTGTTATAAATCCCAAACCCTAAACAATAAACCCTATCCCTAAACACTAAGAATTTTATAATTTTTTAAAACACATTTTTGTATCATTTTAAAGTTATTATTAAAATAATTAAACAGTGTTATAACCTAAACCCTAAACCCCAAACCCTAAGAATTTAATTACATTTTAACAATATTTTTGTAAATTTTATTTAAGTGTTTATTAAAATAATTTACTAAAGTGTTATAAACCATAAAACCTAAACACTAAACCCTAAACCCCAAACCCCAAACCCTAAACCCTAAAACCTAGGCATTTTATGATCTATTAAAAATAATTTTATAACCCTTATTTAAGTGTTTTTTAAAAGAATTTACTAAAGTGTTATAGAACCTAAAATGTAAACCCTAAACCGTAAACCCGAAACCCTAAACCCTAAACTATAATCATTTATTAACATTTTAAAACGTGTTTTGTAACCTTTTTTAAGTGGTTATTAAAATAACTTAAGAAAGTTTTATAAACCCTAAACCCTAAACCCTTTAAAGTAAACCCTAAACCGTAGGCATTTTATAACATTTTAAAACGTGTTTTTTTAACTTTTATTTAAGTTTTTATTAAAAGAATTTACTAAATTGTTATAAACCTTAAGCCATACACCCTATAACCTAAACCCCCAAACATAAGCCCTAAACCCAAAGCCTTAAACCCTATACCGTAAACCTTAAGAATTTTATAACAATTTCAGAAGAATTTTGTTACTTTTATTTAAGTGTTTATTAAAAGAATTCAGTAAAGAGTAAACCCTAAACCATAAACACAAAACCATAAACCCTAAACACAAAAACATAAACCCTAAACCCTAAACCCTAAACCCCAAACCCTAAACCATAAACCATAAAACCTAAACCATAACCATTTTATAACATTTTAAAAACTATTTTGTAACTTTTATTTAATTTTTTATTAAAAGAATTTACAAAAATGTTGTAGACCCTAAACACTAAACCCTAAACATAAACCCAAAACCCCAAACCTTAAACCCTAAATCCTAAATACTAAACCCTAAACCCTAACCTCTAAACCCCAAACCTTAAAGCGTAAATTAAAAATACTAAACCCTAAACCTCAAAGTGTGAACATTAAACCCTAAATCCTAAACATTTTTTAACATTTTAAAAAGTGTTTTGTAATTTTTATTTAAGTGTTTATTAAAATAATTTACTAATCTTTTATAAACTGTGAACCCTAAACTATAAACCACAAACCCTAAACCCTAAGCCCTAAACTCTAAACCCTAAACCATAAACCCTAAACCGTAAATGATAAACTGAAATGCCCTCAACCTATTTGAGAATCAAATTATTTTATAAGTATTTATAATTAGTTACAAATGGGTGTTTCATGATGATAGGATTTTAGAAGTTTTTCTTTTTATTTTATGTAATGTACTTACTTGTTTGTCTTTGCTCTTGTTTGTGCTTCTGTGTCTATGAATTCCAAAACATGCAAAAAAATTTCATTATAATATCCCATATGGAAGGTCGCTAAACAAATTGTCTATAAACTTGATACAAATAACTTCTATGATGATTTCAAGAATGCATAGTATCCAATACAAGAGATACACTTCAAATGAATTGAATGCTTGCATTAACCTATCCATGTTCAATTTAATAAAATTTCACGTATTTTGATAATTGACCATGACACCATGAATGACAAAGTTCTATTTTTTTTTGTCACCACCACTATAATACTCAATGTGTATATCAAAATCATATTCTTTTATAATTATTTTTAATTAATATATTTTTTATTTCCTCACGAAAGATCTTAATTTTATGAATGAAAATAAAATTACGTGTTGTAGATGTTGACAATGAATTCAATCATGGCAATCAAAACTGGTGATCTCAGAGACCAAAAATACAACTCCAAAATAGTGTTAAACATGTCACCCTTTTCTCAATTTCTTCTTTTTAACCTTACGCCATTCTCCCTTGTAAGGAATGGTCGTTAAAAGCACTAGCTGGGTCCCTTCATTCATTCTTGGATCTTCCTTAACTGAATCGAAAATTTCATAGACATGATGACATTTTGTGCCTTTTGTCTCCATTGCTACAGGGATTATCTCCTACCTCAGTGTGTGTGCTCAACTTCCTAAAAATTCATGATTAACACTGGCTTTTTCTATGTTTTCTTGTTGATTTTAGGCTTCTTCATTGTTAGGAGGACCCATTTCTTCATCATCCTCTTCTTCGTTAGGTAAGTGTTGTGGAAATATCGATCTCTTGTGTTATTTTCCTATTTTTTTCTTCCTTTTAGGCGCTTTCTTGGCATCATGACATGAATTTTGTAGATGTCTCTTTCTTCAGCATATTTGTCTTCTAAATGATGTGTTCTAAAAATCTAGGAACTGTGTCGAGTAATGATTATTATGTGTTAAGATAATATGATCAGACAATCATTAGTTGATGTCTACCTCCACACATTTTTGCGATTGTGTATATTTTTTGCTCAAATATTTGTGTATGTTTCATTATGTAGCACCCTAATATTTTTCCAATGGCTTCTAGTACTTTATCGAGCCAGAAATATAAGGTACATTATGCAATCTAACCGAAACAGACATTCTAGATACTACCATTGTACTGGCAACGAAATCTGGGAACCAAGGGGTGACAAAAACTGTCGAAGAGCCCTATAACCATGGAACCTCTTGCAATATATATTCACAATCCTCTCATGACAAAAATTTTACTATGAAAAATACCTTTGAGTAAAGTTGAATCTCACAATTTATTGTCCAATTTGGGAATATCTAACGGAAGAGATCCATAGGTTTACAATTTATTGAGAATTTCTAGATCTAGGATCTTTAACAATATATCTATGAAATGAAGCATTCAAGGTGGAATATTCGCTTCTATAGCTAGATTTTTGCCTTCAAATCTGACCATTATTTCTCTTGTGACTAAGAGAAGACATAGATAAGATTTATGCTCTAGAGTCGCCTTAATCCTTCACAGATCCATTCCCAACTTGTGAACGTGATTCCCTTTGCTTCCTTCTATGCCATCGCGTATGTAAGGGGTGAGAAAATACTCTGTGTCCATGATCTGGTAAATCATATTGTCGATAGCCCAGATTTTCTGTCTTCATCCCCACATAGGAGACCAAAACCAGTACTCAAGCCATTCAAAAGCTCCATTATTAGACCCGTGTGTAGTGAGATCATTCCCTAGAACTGACGCAGAAGATTGATCCAATGTCTGAAGGAACTCGACTGCATAAGGAAAGAGAAAATATTGAGAAACCCTAGCCATCACACTGATCTCGTCCTCTTGACACAGTTACCCTATCAACCTTTAATTTGATTTTTAATTAATATATTATTATCTTAAATTATAATCAATTTTCTTATTTAATTTAGTAAATGTAAGATCATAATTAGTAAATTAGTTAATTAATTTTTTATGGTACGAAATGGGTGGAGTTTATAACTTGTTAAATCTACTTAGTTTAAAATCAAAATTTCACAAATATTTTTAGTCAATAAATTGTATAGATATAAATGACCGTGACAATAGCACAAGTAACAATGTGCGTGGGTTTTCCCTATAAGCATCATCGCCGATTTTTGTATGACTGAAAATCACAAGTTTTCATGATTGCTTTTAATCAATATATATTTTTCAACAATACAAATAATCAAAACATCATAGGTGACTATGACCATGGATTCTTTTGTAACCCAAATCATTCAATGTAAAGTTAAAAAGATATCAAATGGACCTCATCTTTATGATAAATACAAAGAAAATAAACATAAAATTTACAAATTGATGTTTTATGATGATAGAATTTTAAATGTATGTTGTTTTACTTTGAGCTATGTATTTATTTGTTGTGTTTTGTTTGTGGGTGGTTGTTTGTTTATGTATAATATTTTCACATATGTAATATTATATAAAATAAATACTTTTTATAATGAGCATAATATGTATATTAACTTATTAATCCTTAATTTTTTGTTTACTTTAATTAATATGATTTTTATAATTAGTTATAGGTTATGTTTTATGATGAATTTTAAATTTTTGTGTTTTCATTTTATGTAATGTATTCCTTTATTTATTTATGATGTTGTTTCTGTATAATTTTAGCACACAAGAAAGGAAGGTCATTGCCCAAATTGTCTATTGACATAATACAAATCACCTTTATGATGATTTTACACACATAAAATATAATATCCAAGAATTAGAGTTCCAATTAATTAAATGTGTATTAAACTATATATGTTCAAATTACCATTTAGTTTAACAAAATTCCATGTATTTTTACAAATGGCCATAACATCATGAATGGCTATGGATTTTTTTGTAAGTATCATTATTCAATACATCTTTGAGAATCAAATTATTTTATAATATATTTAATCAATATATATATTGATAATTAGTTACAAATCCATGTTTTATGATGGTTAGAATATTAAATATTTTTGTGTTTATTTTATGTAACCTACTGGTTTGTTTTTTTGTGTTTGTATCAATATAAATTCGTGAACATAGAAAAAATATTAGAATAACTTTATAAAAATAACTTATATGATTATTTTAGGCATGCATAATATCCAATGCAAGAATTACACTTCAAATGAATTGAATGCTTTCATAACTTATCTATCTTAAATTTAATAAGAGTTCACTTATTTTAGTAAATGAACATGACATCGTGAATGAAAATGTATTATTTTTTGTAACCACCACTCTTCAATGTGTGTATTTGAAAATCACAATTACTTTTAATTAATATATTCTTATAATTAATTACGATTTTATGTCTTATGATAGAATTTCAAATGTTTGTGATTATAGTTTTTTTGTGTATGTGTTTGTGTTTTGCATATTTTATAAGTATTTTTAATCAATATATATTTAGAATTAGTGACAAATCCATGTTTTATGATGGAATGAAATGTGTTGGAATATTCATGGTATTATTGAAATATCAATCATAAGATTTCTGAACCCATGGAATATGTTGGAATATTCATTAAATAGTGGTGGTTACAAAAAGGAATACATTGTCATTGAGGATGTCATGGTCATTTACCAAAAAAAGTGAAATTTTATTAAATTTAAGATAGATAACTTATGAAAGAATTCAATTCATTTGAAGTGTAATTCTAGCATTGGATACTATGCATGCTTAAAATCATCATAGAAGTTATTTGTATAAATTTATACTAATAATTTTTTTTGTGTTCAAGAATTTATAGACATACAATCACAAACAAACAAATTATTACTTAAAGTAGAAACACAAATATTTAAAATTCTACCATCATAAAACATGGATTTGTAACTAATTATCAATATTGATTAAAAATACTTATAAAATAATTTGATTCTCAAAGATGCATTGAATAATGATGCTTACAAAAAAATCCATATCCATTCATGATGTTATGGTCATTTGCAAAAATAAATGGAATTTTATTCAACTGAATGCTAATTTAAACATAGCCACCACTCTATAGCCATCACTCTATTGAAAAAATCTATAACCATCACTCTATTAAAAAATAAAAATTAAATATTAATAAAATCATATTACAAAATATATATATATATATATCTATATATATATATATATATAATATATATATATATATATATATTTATGTATATTAATCAAAAGTATCTCTCTATTCTAACTAGCTCAAAAAAGAAAATTAATATAGCAAAGATTAGAACGAATTCTCATGAGCTCCATAGTGAAACTGGCCGGTTGGTAGTTCCTAAAATGCCATGGATAGAAAGGATCTTCCATATTTGTGAGAATAGGAGCATCGAGGATGAAAACCACTTCCTCTTAGAGTGCCCTGCATACAACCACATTAGATCTCAATTTCACAACCTCTGTTACAATACTGACCTTCCTAGCCTTTTACATTGCCAAAATTATAGTGAACTCGGGAGGCTTCTCTCCAAGATTTTTGAGCATAGGAATAAAATCTTAAATCAAAATAAATAATTTGTCTTTAGTTCGGATAGATCATTATTTGGTCTCAGCGGATGTTAACCTTCATCATCATCATCATCATCATCAATATAAAAATTAATGATTAAAAAACATATGGGGATACATAATTTACAAACTTAAAATACATATAACTAAATTTGTGAAAGCATATTTATGACTCATTAATTGTGTTATGTTGAAAAGTGTGTACCTTATAATAGGATTTCTAGAATTTTAATTTAATAATCAATAATCAATAGGTTGATGCTAGAGATTTAATAAACAATAATTAATATTTTTAATATTATTCATTAATAAAATGTTGATATTTATTTAAAATTTAGTTATTATATTTGTTCCTTCTCAATTTAAATAAACAAATATATGTTAACTAAACTATATTATTATTATCCAAGCCACCGGTAGTGAGGTGGAGAGCGATGAGCTGGAGCGCCAGAGGGACGTGGAGAGTCCAGCCCATGTAGGCTCATCATGATTAAGAGCCCCAGGAGAATGATACCGCTCGTGTGGAACCTTGGGGAAGGACGGAAGTTAGGACAGGCGGTTAAAGATCGTCAGAGAGGCCTGGGAGAAGAGATCGGTGATCGACATGGGAGATCACATCGAGAAGGTACGCAATCTGAGGAGAATTCTTCGCCTTACATCAACCCAATGGCAGATCCGAACTGGCGTGAGAATGGCGAGTACATGTCAGAGGTTGTAAATAGTAATAAATCAAACAGGATGGTTGATAGGAATTTCCATGCTTGCGGGAACAGATGGCAAGATTCAGACAGACGGATGGAGAGTAGGAGCAGGCTTCGGGATTCTATAAAAACCTGCATGCATTGCTCCCACCCTGAGAGATTTGCAACTAGTTTCTGCAGCGCGCAAGGTGCTACTGGTTGTCTGAGGGCCTCCTGCATTAATTTCAGTCGGCATTCGGCGAATGGAGCCATGGAAACAAGAAAGAAGGCTCGGCTTGTAGAGGAAATGGAAGCTACGCAGACCAAGGTGGCTGATCGGAAAGGTAAATGGATTGTGAATGATGAGGCCCCGAACGATGTCTTTGAGGTCCCAGATTCTTCTGATGAGGGAGGGAGCAGTGACCCAAGTATGAGTGCGGATGAGTGGGAACGGTATGACATGGGTGTCAGTCTGCGGAGCCGGTGCGGCAGATGGGTTCCTGCGCACGTGCGTCGGAGGAGGGTCAGTAAAGATGCCTGCGAGACTGTTCCTTGCCGTGGTCAGAACAACGCGGCTAGTAAAGCCTGGGGCAGAAAGAAAGAGGTCCCTGAGTCGAGCCGTCGTCCTAGCAGGAAGGCCAGGCAAACCTTTGAGCATAAAATCTAGGGTGCTGAACGTGCTTACGTTCAGAACACCAACCCTAAAATTAGGCGCATCATCCAGAATATGAAAGAAGAGGCAATTCAGGCCCAATCAGAGTCGGAAATGGAGGATTGGGAGCTACTGGTTCATGACCCTAGTAATACAAGAGGAAGGATGTCTCTCTTCAAACAATCCCTTCATCTTTATTGGGTAATGAAACGGTTGCTGGCCAAAGCTTTTGAGCAGGTGGCCTCTGAAATGGCCGAGATGGCTCAGGGTGTGCCCAACTTGAGGCGCGAACTCCGGATCCTGCAAATCTCCATGGAGATGCAAGGGAAGCGGCTTGAAGAGATTAAGCAATTGCTCAAGGCCAGCCAGCAGAGGAGCTCCAAGGAGGACTCTCCAATCTTTGCTAATGTAGTTGAGTAGATTTAGTTCTGGTCTACCTTCTGATGATTCTGCGATACTTACATAGTTTAGTCAGCTTCCCTTTTTTGTAATGGATAGTCTATATATGCATATCACCAGAATTAGACCAGGGAAAGACTGCAAAGTTTATTTAGCCAGGAAAAAGAGACTGCGTCACTTCTTTTTTTGGTATGGTGTTAAAAACTTTAGGTGGACACCCTACTCGGTTTCCCCTGGTGGGCGGGTAGCGGGTCCACTAATTTTGATGTAATTTTCTGATATGTTAATAGAAAATGAGATGCACCACCTTTGCCTACAAAAAAAATAAACTTATTATTATATATTATTGGAGTTATATAATATATAAAAATATGTTTATCCATGTAGATTCACATACACATAAAAGGAATGCCTCATTTTGGATTGGAGTGACTTTAAATTAATAAGGCAAAGAACATTAGGGATGGTTTTGAGATAAGTAGAGTCTAACCTCAGTAATATAGATGAAATCCTCCAATTTGATGCTCTATTTTAAAGTAATAACATTAGTAATGTACATGTATTCTCATATCAGAAAAATATATCGAGATGAAAATCGACTTATTGTTTGATCATAAAATGAAAACTATAGGAATATTGTACAATATTGGAAGGAACTCTATGTATGAAGGGTAGTTCATTTTGAAACAATTGAGAAAAATAGAAATTACGTTGAAATCCTTTAAGGGGATCATAACCAACCTATGATACATCGCAACCAGTGTATATATATTTTATTATGTTTATATATATATTTTAATGTTTTTACTAAAATATATTTATTAATTTGTGAATAACCATAAAAAATATATATTTATTTGTATTGTAATATTATTCTCTTCCAAATCACCTCGAAGGTGTCCTCCATATGTCAGATTCATTCAAAGGGGTATTTCAACGAGGTTAGTGAAACATTAATATGTGTATAATGGTTTCCCTATATTTTTAAAAGTATCTTTTAAATTATACTTATAAAGAAATAAATGGGAATGCATTGGATATTTGCATAATATTAGTGAAAGTCATTGTTATTGAAGTCCACAATGCTTTAGATTTCAATACAAAGCCTCAACATTTACCTTAGAATTGATTAGACAAAATGAAATAAAAAAGAAAACAAAACAAAAAATTAAATATTAAATATTAAAAAAAATATGGGAATACATAATTTACAAATCTAAAATACATATAACTAAATTTGTGAAAACATATTTATGATTTCTTAATTTTGTTATTTTGATACGTTGGTATACCTTATAATAGGATTTCTAGAATTTTAATTTAATTATCAATAATCAATAGGTTGATGCTAGAGATTTAATAATCGATATTTAATATTTCTAATATCAGTCATGAATAAAGGTTGATACTTATTTAAAATTTAGTTATCATTTCTATTCCTTCTCAATTTAATTAAAAAAATTATTTCAAAAGTAATTTAAAATATACTATATATAGAATATTTTGACTATAAAATGATTTATTTGTTTTATTATAGCCATTGTGACCATATAGTTATATGGATTGGAAAATTTCTATAGCTATCACTCTACGACATGAATCAAAACACTAACCCAATTATACATATTGCATTAAAAAAATCATGAAAGTTAACCAAACTATAGTATTATTATTATATTTATTATTATTATTGGAGTTATATATTATATAAAAATATCTTTATCCACGTAGTTTCACACCCACTATTATTATGGAAATCCTTTAATTGGAAATAGTTCTTCTTAAATTAATTAATTTGAGATAATTTAATTAATAGAGTATACCTAACTTGGATCTAAATATTATCATTGATATATCAATATTACCATGTATATTACATGGGTTCAAAAATCTTATCATTTTATGCTAATATTACCATGAATATTCCAACACATTCCATGGGGTTTAAATATAAATTATAACTTTGGAAGATATATTCTTACAAATAGCATAATTATAGGATTATATTTTGGAAATTTTTTTTATTTTAATTTTTAAAATATATTAAATAAATTAACAAAGTAGGGAAGTCACATAAATTAAATGGCGAAAGTACAAATAAATTTAAATCCATGATAACCATGAGTATGGTTACTCCTTTACTCCTATCACTTTTCATAGATTTAAAAGAACATAGACATTAACTAAATTATAACTTTATTACAAATTATATTGTCATTATTTATAAAAAATACCTTTTTGCATGCATATTTCAACAACAACAAAAAATATAAGTGGAAAGTTTTAGTGGTTAAATATGTCAAGATTACTATGAATGTTCCAACAGATTCCATCAGGTTTAAATATATGACATCAACTTAATAATTAAATTATAATTACGGGAGATCTATTCTTCCAATTAGCATAATTATAGGCATATATAGTTTCGAATTTATTTTCAATTTAAGTTGAAAAAAATTATTAACTTTAAATTAACAAACTAGGGAAGTCATATAAATTAAATGGGGATTGAACTGCAAATAAAATCCAATCCGTGATAATCATCAAAGGAGTACTTCATTATCCCTATCACATTTCCTAGATTAAAAGAAACATATAAATTAACTAAATTATAACTTTATTACAAGTTATATTATGATTATTTATAATAATATTTGTTTGCATGCATATTTCAACAAAAAATAATCTTAGTGGAAAATTTTAGCAGTGAAATTTAGCCCTTGGATGAAATTAAAGGGTTTCAAATTTTGAGTAGCCCCAAAAACATTTTATAAGAAAATGAAGTATGGAGGTTGGCATTGCCTTATTTTAAGGGAGACATGTAAAAAATAAAATATCTCCTGAAATTAGGAGCTACTAATTTCCATTTAACCCAATTTTCAAGGACAAAGATTTATGGTATCAATTTCTCCCTTCTTATTTGGTTTTAAATGGGATCTTTACTTCCCCTTGGATGAAATTAAACGGTTTCAAATTTTGATTGGAATACTTTTTTGTGTCATAGTGAATTATTAATAGTAGCTCCGAAATCATTTTATAAGAAAATTAGGCATGGAGACCCACATTGCCTTATTTTAAGGGAGACGTGGGAAAATAAAACAACTCCTAAAATTAGTTGTTACTAATTTCCATTTACCCCAATTTTCATGGACAAGGATTTATGGTAGCCATTTCTCTCTTATCATTTGTTTTAAAATGAGGTCTTTATTTCATTGGCCCTTATATCATGGTATTGAGATTAATTTGTTGCAACATTGCCTTCTTTTAAGCGAGACTGGAAAAATAAAATAACTCCTGAAATTAGGAGCTACTAATTTCCAGTTACCCCAATTTTCAAGGACAACGATTTATGTTAGTCATTTCTCTCTTCTCGTCTGGTTTAAAATGAGCTCTTTATTTCAGTGGCCCTTATATCATGGTATTGAGATTAATTTTGGGAGAATGAGGCACATTTAAGTATTTAATAATATTCTTTCCCTTTTTAAGATTTCATACTATGTTTGTGTATTTTCTTTACATTCCAATACCTCAAGCATTCTCTCCTTTCTCTCTTGATTTTTTATGTTTAATTTTTGGGAAATATAATAATTTTTTGTTTGGACAATCCCCAAAATTTGGTCTTGGGATTTAAAAATTACACTTGTGTTATTACAATTTTTGTATCTAATGGTTGGAGAAAAATATCATTTAATTTTTAATTTGTGGCAGCCATGCAGGTGGGGTTGTATTTAAGTTCATTGAATCAACCTCAAATATTTTTCTTTTTTTATTGAAATCTAAACTTTTCTATGACACCTTTCTCTTGTATATTACTCTTTGGAATTCATTTAGAGTGTTCCTTAATGCATATAAAATTTTACGGGAGATTTTTTTCAGAAAATTGAAATTTGAGGGATCAAAACTTTGGACATTGGTTTTTTTATCGAAATAGTGACTAAGGATGATTATCCAAGATATTAAGTTAAATTTTATATTTTTTACACCATTAGGTCCTAATAAAATAAAAATTAAATTCATAGAAACAAGACTTCACATTCCTATATAATGACCAAACACTCAATTAACCTTGATGTTTAGAGTCAATAAATTTTGTTAGTGATTTTCCTTAATTTATAAAACAAGGCTGTTATTTAAACTAATTTCCTTGAACGTCATAAAATTAGGGTTTTATGGAAATGGTTTCACACATGTGTTTCAATCATGGAACTATTTTTCAATATCCCATAGAATTTCAATTTCTCTAATGTATTTCCTTCCAGTCTTGTAGGAAAAAATTCACCCATGACATCCTCCATAGAAATTCATGGTTTTATGTTTCTTTATGTACTAAAAATAGCTTCAATAAACTTTATATCCATACCTATTCCATTAATTACATAGTTTCTAAAATTATAATATTGATTAATCGATTTATAATATTGATTAATCATTCCCCTTCTGGTTCACCCATTGAGGAGGAAAGATCAGGTTGTACTCGCGAAGATTTTTGTTTATATATATATATATTTATATTATATTTATATATGTATATATATAAGAGCATGCTTACAACTAGAGAATATTGTTTTTTCATATCAGAAATTCATTTGTTTATGAAAAATTTATTTGTTTATTGTTTTTTGAAGCTTATGAAGTAATATTTCAATTGGATTTTGTGCAATTTTTTCCTTAATTTCACTAGGGTACAAAAGGCTGTTGCAACACATTTTGCATAAGACAAATTCTTCCCTAATTTCACTAGGGTAGAAAATGCTTTCACAGAACATTTTGCATAAGGGGTACTGGAAATGTGTATTTTAAGACCTTGAAAGCACAATCAAGTGCCTAAATTTTCAATTCAAATATATTGATAAATCTATTTTCTTAGGGCTTAAGAAACTTGATCAACCACTTACAAATCGATTGGGTCTAGTGCTCTTCGTTTTTACCTAAACGCCCCCTCTCTTGCCAAAATATGAAAGAAATTCTTATTCATAAGTGGTACATCATAGTATCCTTCTCCATTGATGGTCCATGATCATAATAGAGGTTTTCTTTTATCTTCTTCTCACATAGTCTAACTGATAGAAAAATGGCCTTTTTCACATAAGTATTTTTACCTAATTTGAATGAATGAAAGATCACAATATTTCTTGAAATTGTATTGATGGATTCTAATGAAAAGGCCAATTCCTCCATAAGTAAGATGTACCTATTTTTCAAATAATCTTTATATAATGTTTATTCAATTAGAAGTAATATTATTTATATTTAGTGTTTTATTTTTAATGATGGTCCCTCCGAAATGTCCTATTCTTTTAATATTCCTTCTCTTTGTTAAGGATGATTCATAATACAATAATATTCAATTATAAATTAGATTTGCTAAATACAAAATGGTAAATTCTATATTTATATTCACTAATATAATTTACTATTATAATCTTATTGATAAGTAATATTAAAAATATTATTGATTTATTATTGTTGTAAAATATTTTTAGTGTTGATGCAAAGACTTAATCCTAGTTGAAAAATACCACCAATATACAATATTTTCTATTATTATTAATTAGGGTAGCTAATTATTATAACATTTCAAGAATTAGTTGATATGTATAGAGAATATCATGCATAAAAATATTATGCACAATATTTTATATTTTGTTAACATACCATGTAATAATAGACTTTCTCTATTAATTTGAATTAGGATTTGGTTATGCAAGATAATGATAATTGCAAGGATTGTTTCAATATAAATTGATGATAAGTAATCACTTTTAGGTTAGAGAAATAAATAAGTGATTGAAACCTCCATATTAATTGTTTGGAACAAGAAATTTTGGAGATTAATTGGTGCATCTTAAGAATTATAATTGTTGAAACAAGAATATAATTTGAAGTACAAAAAAATTATGGTCACTTCAATTTTCTTGGATTTTGTAAGTTTGTGATAGCCTTTTAGTTATAGTGGAGTAGTTACCTTTGTTTTATCCTACATAATCTCACATAAAAATATACTAACATTCATGTAAATTGTTGTTCCATTACATATTCTATTCAAAGTTTAATTAATTTGTACCAACTAAACCATTTAACTTGATAAATTTGGTTCTCATATTCAACTTAAAGATAGAGAACAAAGTATCTCCATTGAAAACATATACCAAAATATAAAGATGTAAAAAAAAAAAATACTTTCACTAAAGTCTACTATGAATATTCAAGAAAGTCATAATGTTATTGAGAACAAAGGGTTGTATGCAGGACTAGTTTATATGGTTATAGGTCAAGTAGATTTGATTTAATTTATTGTTCCTCCACATTTAAAGTATGTTCTAAATTATTTATTAAACAAGGTTACTATATGTCAATTTCAAGTTGCAATTTAGGTAGAAATGTGTTTTATATTTTATGTTTTACTTTGAAATTACTAATTTTTAAATTTAAAAACAAATAAATGTTATTTTAAAATTTAGTTTTTAATTTTTTACTTTGCCATCAACCATTCATTCTTTCTAACTTTGAAATTGTAGTCTTTTACCTCAAAAGAAATTAACTATTATTTTTAAATTTAACTTTTTACTTTGCATAACTTTTTACTTGGCATATTTTAAAATTTCAATGGTTAATTATTTTGGTTTTTTTTTTTTTTATTTCCCGTTACTTTTCTTTTTGTTCGTGGAACTTTAACGAATGTAATTAATAGTCAGCATTCTAAATTTAAGTAGCTTTTTGCTTTTTCGGTAACTTTTTGCTTTCTTCTGAGTGTTGTACGTAGTATTTCTTGAATTCAATTATGAGGTCGTACAAGAATTCGACCAGATTCCAAGCGGATTTCACAATCCCAATCTCTTCAACCCTAGCATTTAGTTAAGAGCTGATGGAGACATCCGAATCCGAGCCGTTAATCCATAGCCGTTTCCTCATTGTTCAACGTGGATTTCAAAATAGTAATATGTCCCAATTGTTTCCAGATGTGCCCAATTATTTCAAGACGTATTATATGAGGATATTCGACCATAAGTCAGATTGAACATATGAAAGTAGTGTGTTTGATCCACAATGTTGTTGCCTTTGTATCTTTGTTGGGAGAGGGTCATGTGTTCGATCCACAATGTTATTGAGTCTGTATGTTTGTTGGGAGAGGGTTGTGTGTTCTATCCACAATCTTGTTGCCTCTGTATATTTGTTAAGAGAGCGTACTGAATAAATAAAAGTAGTGCGTTCCATCCACGTTCTCTGTATCTTTGTTAAGATAGCGTTCGAGTGAATATATGAAGATCCTGTGTTCGATCCACGCCCCTATGTCCCTATGTATCTTTGTTGGGTCCTGTGTTCGATCAAGGCTCCTCTGTATCGTTGTTGGGAGAGCGGCTCTATATCTTTGTTGGGAGAGCCTCAGACTCGATATATGAAAGTCCTGTGTTCGATCCGCGCTCAAAGCAGCTAGCACCTCATAACTCTACTTCAAATCTCAAATCACGTTGGAGGTAGGGAGGCCATTTCTGTCATTTCAAATTATATTAACATTCTTGACGCATTCAAATTATCTTAGCATTCTTGATGCATGCCTCCTATTCTTCGATCTTTGTTTTAATGTCTTCGTTATAAATCGTTTATGGATAGCTTCAAATCACGTTGGAGGTAGGGAGGCCATTTCTGTCATTTCAAATTATATTAACATTCTTGACGCATTCAAATTATCTTAGCATTCTTGATGCATGCCTCCTCTTATTCGATCTTTGTTTTAATGTCTTCGTTATAAATCGTTTATGGATAGTTTTGTTTGCACATGTGAAGCCAAGCTTTTTTCTGCAATTATGGATAGCGTTTAGGGATAATTTTGTTGGGAAAATACTTGCTCTATCGTGTTGTTTATAAAAAAAATTTGCAACTATTTGCAATATAAAAAAAAATTGCAACTATTTGCAACTACGGATATCGTTTAGGGATAATTTTGTTTGGAGACTTAAAACCATGCCTGGCGTTGTTTTAATGTACGGTTATAACTTTTTCATGCAACTATGAATATTGTTTATGGATAATTTTGCTTGCACATTTGAAATCATGTTTTTTTAGAGAGTTGTTTTAAAGTAAGGTGTATAATTTTTTCATATTAAACAATTTTATTTGTACATTTAAAATGTTAATCACTTGTTTATAATTCTTTTTCTGTAAATATGAGAAATACTTATTGATACTTGTCATGTTATATTATACTTTTGTTCACACATTGCAAACTCTGAGCACTTCGTCATCAAGATTAGCGCTCAATTACTATATGGGCCCAATAGTCTCCACTGAATTTTTGTATTATGGTTACCAAGACATCAATCATATATGCCACATAATTATGATCCAAAAACCGAGATTACGACCTTTACTTCATAGAAATTCATGCAAACATTCATATCTTTGGCCTTTTGTAAAAGGACTGATTGGAAAAGCTTTTGGGGGATACACTTTGATATCTCATTTTTTTTTAACTGTATTTTAATATGAAAATAGATTCAATTTTTTTGAGTTGGAATTTGTCATGTTGAATATATTTATTTTGAAATTTAATACACAAATGAATTTAAGTTTTTTTTAAAGTGGTACTCATATCATTATTTTAAATTTTTATACAAGAAAAATGTTAAAATAGTTTATTTTTTTTTTATTGTTTTTAAATATAATACGAAAATATTGCCTCGTGTGTTAATTTTTAATGTTCAGAGTTCTTTTAATTTTGATATTGAAAATCATAACTTCTCTTTTGTTATAATAGTTGTAATAGAATAAAGGTATTGAAATACATCTTTTTGAACCAATACATTAGAAATACACCAATACTCTAGATATACATCTTAGTAGACATTGTAATGAAGGCATACTAAGATTTCTTTTTGTAATCTTCTATTGGAGTCACCTTAACCTCATTTGGTCCGATGAACCTAAAGATATTTGTGTTTCCATTTGAGACAACATATGTGAGATTATAATATCATTATTGTTGGTGTTCCATCGTACTTAATGGAAATTTTATGAAGTTTGGTTGTGTTTTGTGTTTGTATGTTACTTAGGGGTTTCCAGAATTTATGTGTATGGTAATTGATTTTTTATTTTATTTTATTTTTTAATGATTTTATATAATTGATCTATTGATTTTAAATAGTTTTGGAAATTAAGAATACGACTTCTGTGAATTTTCTACACAGTTTTTGATACTATTTATATACATTTTGCAAAAAATAAAAATTATTAAATTGTTGTTCTCATAATTACTTATTTATATTGCAAATTGTTATACATATTATTTGTTACATTATCATGTATATGTTGATATTTGAATTATCATTGTAAAGAATGAATCAATAAGTATTAAAAATAAAGATAATGAAATGATATGTAATTTTGAATTTTTTTGAGGTTTTTGATAAGGCATAGGGCTACGGAAGGGGGAGGTGGAGATGGAGGTGGTGGATGAGGAGGAGGTGAAGGCGGTTGTGGAGGAGGTCAAGGAGAGGTCAAGGTGGAGTAGGAGGAGGTGGTGGAGGAGGTGGAGGAGAGGTGGAGGTGGAGTATGAGGAGGTGGTGGAGGTGGAAGAGGTGGTAGTGGTGGTGGTGGTGGAGGTGGAGTAGGTGGAGCCGGAGGAGGAGGTTGTGGAGGTGGTGAAGGAGGTGGTGAAGGCTAAGGTGGTGGTGGAGGTGGTGCAGGTTGAGGTGGTGGAGGATCTGGATGTGGAGGAGGAGGAGGAGGTTATAAAGGTGGTGGTGGAGGAGGAGGAGGAGTAGGTGAAGGTGGTGGTCAAGGAGGAGGGGGTGGAGGTTAGGGAGGTGATGTCTAAGGGGGTGGTGGTGGAAGATGAGGAGGAGGAGGAGGAGGAGGAGGTGGTGGCAGAAGCATAGGTGAAGGTGGAGGTGGAGTTAGTGGAGAGGAGAGGTGAAGGTGAGGTGGTGGAGTTGAGGTGTTGGAGGAGCTCGAGGTGGAGGATGACAAGGAGGTGGTAGAGGTGGTGGAGGAGGAGGAGGTGGCTGAAGCAAAGGTGGTAGAGGAGGTTGAGATGGAGGTGGAGGCGGAAGCAGGGGAGGATGAGGAGGAGGTGGAGGAGGAGGAGAAGGAGGAGGAGGTGGAGGATGAGGAGGTAGTGGAGGTGGATATGGTGGAGGAGGAGGCGGAGGAACTGGTGGTAGTGGTAGAGTTGGCGGTGCTAAGGTGGAGGTGGAGGTGTACATAGAGGAGGTGGTGGTCAAGGTGGAAGTGGTGGTGGTGGAGTTTGTAGTGTGAAGGTGAAGGTGGAGGTGGAAGTAGGGGAGGTGGTTGAGGTGGTGCACGTAGAGGAGGAGGAGGAGGAGGTGGAGGTGGTGGTGGTGGAGTATGTAATGTGAAGGTGGAGGTGGAGGCGGTGGAGGAGGAGGAAGTGGAGGTGGTGGAGGTGGAGGTGGCAGATGTGTAGATTGTGGGGGATGTGGAGGTGGTGGAGGAGAAGGTGGTGGTGATGGAGGTGGTGGAGGAGGAGAATGTGTTGGAGATGGAGATGGTTGAGAAGGTTGAGGTAAAGGAGAGGACGCGGTGGACTAGGATGAGCGGGATGAGGAGGAGGTGAATGTGGAGGAGGACGAGGAGGAGGTGAAGGTATGCAAGTTAATTTGAAATTCATGTCTTAAATTCAAATACTAAATTTCCACTCTCTTCTCCATTGTTGGAAATGAAAGATACAGTCTCATGAATCAAAATACCATTAAATGACAAGTAATACATTTAGGAAGATTTCCTCTATGAAAAATTATAGTCATTCAAGTACATGAAATTTCTTTAATGTTTATATCTGATATCTTGGAGGAGGAGGTTGTGGTGGAGGAGGAGAAGGAGGTGTAGGTGGAGGTTCTGGTGGAGGTGGTGGTGGTGGAGTCAGCAGTGTTAAGGTGGAGGTGGAGGTGTAGGTAGAGGAGGTGGTGGTTCATGTGAGGATGAGGAGGAGGAGGAGGAGGTGGAGGTGGTGGTGGTGGAGTGTCTAGTGTAAAGGTGGAGGTGGAGGTGGAGGTAGACGAGGTGGTGAAGGTGGTGGAGGTAGAGGATGAGGATTAGGTGGAGGTGGTGGTGGTGTAGTCTTTAGTATGAAGGTGGAGGTCGAGGTGGTGGTAGAGGAGTTGGTGGAGGTAGAGGAAGTTGTGGTTGAGGTGGACGTGGAGGAGGCAGAGGAGGAGGAGGAGGTTTTCATGGAGGTGGTGGTGGAGGAGGAGGCAGATGAAAAAGAGGAGGTAGAGGTGGTGG
>APFE030449820.1:14858-40306 GCA_000404065.3 Pinus taeda | reverse complement strand
AGATTCCCTAGCTCAGCAATTCTCTTCCTAAAGGATGGAGGTGTACTTTCCTTCATGGTTGGTACTTGTGACCTACAGAAAAATGTGGAACCCCAACAGGAACACAAAATTTTCGAAAAAACAAAGGAGATACAAAAACAGAAATTGAGAAGGCTAAAAATTGCTAGACAAACATTAAAGACACTTGAAGCAAAAATCACCGAGGTTTTGAAGTACTCCCCAGTGGAGTCTCGATTTGTTAGTGTAAATATTTCGAAGAAGTGTACCAAAACTTGTTGACTTAAGTCATTGGTGACAAGAAAATGTAACAACAAAATATGGTTGTTTATATGCTTCAAAACTGCAATAAAACGTGAGAAAACCCTACAACAAAACATGTGATGCAAGTCTAAAAATTTTAGCAGCAGTAAATCAAAGTGTACTAACCCAATGGAGGACTTAAAATCAACAATAATTTTAATAAAACACTTTGTGAGGGAGATTTACAACATGGGTGTGTAGATACTCCACTCTATGAGGGGTCCTTTTGATGTCCTTGTGCTTAAGTGATTTGTTTCACTCTCTCAACAACAAATGGAAATAGCTTGAACTCAAGTGGGAGATCAAATGTGATAACATGATAGTGGTGAAGATGAGAATGATCAAGGTGAAGAATGAAAGGAAACCCCTCTTATTTATAACAAAGTATTCAGCTAAACTAGGAATTGGAAAATAATAAAATATTATTGACAAAATCAAAATCTAGACGAGGAATACTTTATTATATTTTTTGGAGAGCGAAAAGATATTCAAAATGTTCAAATATCTATATTTAGAAATTTGTTGAAGTAATTAACAAATAAAAATGGCTTACTAATCATTTTGTGAGAATTAAGTAATAAATAATTATTAAGTAGTGGCTTAGTAATTATCTCATAAAGAAAATATGGAATAAATAAGAAATAATAAATGAATAGTGATTTATTTAAATATTACAAGGTGATTAAGTCAAACTTAATTATGAAATAATTATTTATTAATTTATTTATTAATTATTTGTAAATTAATTAAATCAAAATTATATTAATTCAGATTTATTCTCATGGGGTTTTTGGATTTTAATGAGAAATAATTTAGGAAAAATGGTTTACTAAATTTTTTTCGCATGGTGAAAGTGGTTTTACCATGGTAAAATTAAGCCTACATGGTGTATTTTGAACCACCTAGTAAGAAATGGCTAGGTGATCATTTTTGGGTGATAACAAATGGCTCCAAATGTTCATATCTCATGAGTTTTGCGGGAGGGGGATATTTTGGTGTATTGAATACGACAAGGGGACATAAGGGAATCATGGAGGGGCAGAAGTGGGAGGTCCAAGCATGGGTTACTAATATCTATAATCCTAGCGTTAGAGAATGAGAAGAGGGCTTAGGTAATTCCTAACCCCTTATCACCTTAAACCATTACCCTTAACCTTTAACCCATAAACCCTAAAAACCCTAACCCCTAATGCCTAACCCCTTAACTTGTTGACACTTCAAACCCATAACCCTTAAGCCGTTAAGCCCTAAATTTCCTGAACCCTAAGCCCTTAAAGCTTAACACTTAACCCCTGAAGGCCTTAACCAGTAACCCCAAAACCCCCCAGACCTTGAACCCTGACCCTCAACCCCCTAACGTGTAAAACCCCTAAGCCCTAACCTTTTACCCTTTACCCTTTACCCCTAAAGTGCTTAACTCTTAGAATCCGTAAGCCATTCTCCCAAACCATAGGTCCTCCAACACTAATCCTCTTGGTTAAATTAGGTCTTGGTCCACCAATCCCTCTAGATACAACCTCCAATCAATACTAGGGTCTAAGGAAAAGAGCCATAAGGTCCCTAAGTTTTATCTATATTTTCTAGATAGTCATGTTTCCCCCAAATATCATCCACATATTTTATTTTAGTGGCTAGCAATGCTATATTCTATCATCCACAAATGCATTGAAGTTCATAGTAATCAAGTAAGGTTCATCTCCATGCATGACCCAAATGTAATTCATTTCTAATAAAAGGAAAATAGAGGATATAAGGTTGTCCCTTTAGTTTTCATCATCCTCTAACACTGGACCCTTCTCTTATGAAATGTATCAATAGTAGTCCCATACAAGGCTACAATATTTCTCAAAGGTTATGTCCACAAAATGCTCAAAAAAAAATTCAAATTCCCTTAGTTTAGTCCACGTCTATGTGAAACTAACAAAGTCCTCAACTACAAGAATGGTGAAATATTCAACCTATCCATATCTAGGTCCATCCCCTCTTGACCCCCTTTTTTGCACCTTCAATACAAATCTAGACAAGGTCATCTCACAATTAGGTCTCCCTTTTACTTTTGGTGAGAATACTTCCCTATCCTTTAGGAAGGACCTACTTCTAAACATAATTACACTAATACTCTCAGCATATGTGGGGCTAGAAGATACATAGAAAATAGAAAACATAGGTCAAAATCAACATTATTGTCAAGCATAGGTCAAACATAAATAAAAGTTTAAACAATCTACTCTTGTAATTATGAATTTATGGATTGATTTTGGATCAACTCCATTCTATTTCCCCACCTCCATGATAACTTTTCATTCCATTAATTCTTCAACCACTAATTTCAAATTTCCAAGTTCCTTGTGTTTTTCTCCCAATTTTACTTTTGTATCATGCAGTTTCAGTTTAAAGGGGAACCCCCCATAGTTATGGTAAGGGGATTAGGCACTCCCTTATCACAACCCGTAAGCCCAAACTAATTTAATTCCTTAGCTGAAGGGGCTTAAGGGTGTAGTTTAGGGGCATTGAGACCAAATTTTTGGGTTCATATAATTAGAAGAAGTGGAATGGCATGACCAAAAATGTGGGAGGTGTATCTTACATTGTATTGAACAAGGAAAGGGGATACAAGTGTAGCATGGATGGGTAGAGTTGGGAGGTCCAAGATTGGTTTACTAAGATCTATAATCCTATCATTAGATAATGAGAATGGGGCTTAGGACCTAATGTCATAGGATCTACAGGGCTTAGAGGGAGGTAGCAAGAGTAATTGATAGAGGAACCACCAATAGTGGTGATAAGGATATTAGGGGCCCGAATATCACAACCCATAAGCCATTAACCAAAGACCACTATATTCCTTATTCCCTTAGCACCCAATAAACCCTACACTCATAACTCATAAACCAATAACCATTTGACCCATTAAACCTTAAACCACTAACCACTAACCTAGAATCTATATACTCCCCAAGACTTAGCCCCTTATCCTCTTAACTCGTGGTCATTAGCCCATAAACCCTTAACCCATAACACATAAATGTCATAACCCCTTAACCAATAACACCTAAATCCCTTAATTTGTAAGCCCTTAACCCCTAAATCCCCTGATTCTTGATCCCTTGGGCATTAAAAATTAAAAGCTAAGGCCCTCAACCACTAAGTCTCTAAGGAAAAACAGAACACCTCAAACCAACACACTAACCACCTAAGAGAACCCTTCACCTCTAACTAAGAATATTGGTACCATTTGATTTTTTCATAACTATGTATTGGTCTTGAAGGCATGTGTTTGTGGGTAATGTCATTACTACCATGTATACCAAATGTAGAACAATTAGATAATTTTCAAAGAATCAATTTAAATTTCCCACAATATCTACACTTCATGTTACGATGGATTTTGTATTTCTCTCCCATATAAGGAGTTGGCAACAAATGAATCATTCATATAGACAAGGCATATTTATCTCTAATGAACAAGGAGTGAACCCTCAATACAAATATTTTATTTTCTAAAAAAACTCAATCGTGTCAATGTAGAATATTATACATACGAAAAAATAAAATGATATTATCCACATCAATGCTTGAAATAGCCTCACATTAGCCATGAGTGGTGAGTCAGGGAGTTAATGTTGGGCACTATTAAAGTTACATCATGTTTAAATTCCTTTTACATCATGAGGTTATTGTCCAATAGGTTTAATGTATCATCAAAAGGGACTTGTTGGGCCCTTCATTTTTTTGGATAATTTTGATCAGAAAGTGGTTGCAAAAAACAGAAAGGGAGAGTCGTAAAGAGACTACATAAAGTGATCCAATATTTGCAATGGAAATAATAAAATGGAAAGAAAAAAAAGGGTAAATGAACCAAGTGGTTATCTTGGAAATCATCAAGTAAGTGCAAAAGAATAATTTACAACATCAAGTGAAAATGAAATAGAACTCATCAGGTCAAATAATATCTAGAGTCTTCGCATTGTTGTTGTGTTACAACGTTGTTAGTTGGAATTTATGTCAACCTAGTAACATGAGTTTTGAATGATTGTTGGTGCATATGCTTGTTTGTTATTGCTATTGACCATGTTTGACTATGGGTGTTAGTGCATGAACTAGATGGCATTGGCTTGTGTTTACATATTATGGTAGATGACAATTTGAAGGTTGTGAAGTTCAGGAGAGGCTTGGGATGAGAAGAAATTTGATTTTTCCTATACCCGGCCCTAGTTAGTCAACCTTGGTATTTTCCCTCTATATTTGTTCAAGTATTAATGTGGTCGGTTTCCTATATATATGTGTGTTCGTCATTCTGTGTCAAGTTCGTTGAGTATATTGGTTGGATGAGAGTGCGAGAGAGTTCTATAGTGTTTCATAGAGCTTATTCTACAATTGTAGCTGAGTTGACTATTGTGCTTATCAGATTTTATATATAGATTAGAGAGGTTGTTTAGGTTTTTCATGTTGAGTATATTTTAGAACCCAATTTGAAATATTATGAAACGTGGTTCGAATGGAGAAGTTGGAGGTGTACAATCTTCATGATAGTAGATATTAGTAGACAGTGCATATAGCAGAAGGTCTCTTCTAGCTAGTAATTAAAAATATTTAAATTAGTATCTCCATCTAATGGTGGTTGGATAGTTTAGTCTTGGTTGGGTGAGGCTCATTTGTTGTGCAGTATTCCAACAAATAGGTGTCCATAGAGTCATGTAAGTAGAGTCTTCCAAAATGGTTGTGTTATCAAACTTTAATAGGAGTCAAGTATTCGAGATAATGGCTGTTAGCTACTCTGTGTATAAATTTGTTCAACTATTAATAGAATATTAGTGCAACAAAAATAATAGATGGTTTCTTTCCTTGGAGGGGGTTTTCCACCTGAACACTTGTGTCCTATTGTGTGCATTTTTATAATGTTTTTCATGTTGTTTTTATATATTGATTTTATCCTAGTTTCATATGTTTAGATAATGGGTTACTGATTCTTGGTTGTTTTGATAAAAATATTTAGAAAGGAAAATAAACCATAGCACTATAGATTCACCCCTCCCCCCAGTAATGATCTCATTTCCAACAATTGGTATCACAGCGGGTTCTCTTATTGGTTCTTGATCACTCAAGGGTACATCTTTGGATTATGGAAAAGAGCAAGAGGAAACAATCTCGGAAGAAGAAAAGCTACAGACAAGTTGAGGGTGCTGCAAAACCTGAAGAACCTACCCTCCTTGAAAAAGGTATGGTCCACAATATTTTTAGTCATGAACTTTGTTTCTTGTTGTCAATCTAGTGATGATGATTTTGGGGTTATAGAAGAAGAATATGATCAGTGTTTCCAACTCGACTCGTCAAGAGTTGAGGAGGGTGTATTTCGAGTGTAGGAGTTTCAAGATGAAGAGCTTAGGAGATGAGTGACTCTTGAAGCCAAATAAAGTTCAACCAAGGCTGATAGAGAAACTCTCATTAGAAAATATAGATCTAAAGAAACTTCTTGAGATTCTTACGGAGAGAGAGTATGCCTTCAAAGAAGAAAAAAAAGATCTAAAAAATCAATTGGAGAAGGAAACAAAGACTGAAGAGGAGAATAGAAGTCAGATTAAGGATCAACAACTAATGTGAAAATTTAGGAACATAAATAAAAGAATGTGGGTCAAACCTAAAAGGAGAAAATGAGGAAAACCACCATAAAAATGAGAAGGCAAAGAATGAAATAAGAAGAGGTATGAGAAATATTAGGTGCTTTAGCTATCAGGAACTTGGACACACTTCAAAAAAATGTAAAAGAAGAAAGAAAATACTTTCCCAACATAAGAAGGAGTCGAATGAGGAGAATTGTTAATTAGTTCAATAAGTTTCCAAGTACAAAAAATTCTTTTATGGGTACTATTAATTATGTAATGATTTCAAGGATAAATCTATTGATTGTAGGGTTCATGGAACCAGGAGTAGAAATAAAATCAACATAAGATTTGAATCAATTCTTCCACTTCTTGGGAACATTAGATGTTATACTTATGGTAACTTAGGCCATAGAGGCAAACATTGTATATTGCTTGTGGTTTTGAAGGGATATAGCCAACAAATAAGAATTTGAAGGAGAAAAAGAAAGACAAAAGGAGATCAGACTAAAAAGCAACTGAATTGAATTTGGTAAATAGAGAAGAAAAATGAAAATTGAGGCCAACTCATCCTCAAGGGGAGCATGAAGCAGAAACTGTACAATTTTCGGGGAGCTCCACCAAGACAAGAGAATCTCGTTAGCACAAGTTTTATTACTTTAAGTTATCCCTGAGTGTTTTTGAATGGAATTTAATTTGGAATTATGAGGTAAGTTCAACCATGTACCTGAAAGTATTTTCTGCAAAAACAAAAATTGAACTTCATGATGTATACCTACAATCAAAAGGAGTAAGTCAGCACACAATAGATAATAGAGAATTGAATCAATAATAATAGAAAATTGGTTCATGGCAAGGAAAAAGAGATTGATTAGTGGGATGTCCCTTTCCGAGTGCGATCTAGATAAGATGTAAAATATTAAGAACTATTAACAAATTTGTTGATCGAAGGAGCTATTAAGAACTTGTGGTGAGAATATGATTTGATTTGTTAAGTGAGAATGCAACTGATTCTTGGATGCCAAGATAATGGTATCGGTTTGGTCGATGGATCTACTAAAATTTAATAAATTGATCTGGGCAGAATGCATGTGTGCATGCACGGAAAAATACCATGGGTGCAAACCAAGGAAATCACCCATAGTAATCACCATTGTATATTTTTAGCCAAAAGATCGAGAAATTGTGAATTATTCAAGTCGCAAAAGTCATGGGAATGGATTTATACATCTAATGTGCCATGAAATAAGTCATGCATTCAATTTCGTCTTTGATTTAATAGAGCTAATGTTATGAAATGCATTAACGATTGAAGGAGTGGTCAAAACATTTCAAATTTGAAACAAGTTTGTTGCCTCCAGATGAATGTATGAATGCATTGGTTTGTCATGGTAGTGGTGTTTTTAATGATCATCATTCTAATTCAATCTCCAATTTAAGCGAAGAGTAATTATTGGTTTGACCTATTTCATCTTCAATTCTACAAAATTGATTGCTACACACTTCATGCTGTGAGGATGGTATGGTTGCATTGAGACAAGTTCTTAGTGCTTCATTTAATTAATCTTTCAAGAAGACACATACATCATTTGAATATATCTTTCTTCATGTCATCCACCAGTGCAATGAGCAGCTTGCAACTATATGCACCCCTCGTATTTTTTATTAGAGAACTTAATTCAAGAAATCGATTTTGAGAAGCTGGACACCTTAGAGTTGGGTGTTGTCTTCATGGCCAAAGAATTTGAAAGATACAAAGATATAAACAAGAGATATTCATCTAGAATCATCTAGAATGAGATTATCCATTTACAATTGACATCAAAGGGGAGTGTTTGAAGTGATTAGTTTCTAAGGTCAATGTTAGTTTCATGGTTCAGTTGGGGTTGCCATCAATGCCAAAGGGGGATATTGTTGGCATTATTTTTGTGAGCTGTGATTGATTTCAAGTGTTAGTACAGGAACTATGCAATATTCCATTGGTGTGGATGCTATGGTGGATGCAAATTTGAAAGTTTTGAAATTTGGAGGAGGCTTAGGTTGAGAAACATTTTAATTTTTCATATACTCTTCCCTGGCTGCTAGGATGGTGTGTTATGCATGCAGCTGGAGACTTTTTGTCACCCCGATGCAATGTTATGGGTGTGGTTGTGGTCGTGATCTCCTAGTTAGATGTGTGAAACTAAGGAGATGAGCATGATCAAATTAATACCTTGGTAAGCTTAAGCATGAGTACAATAATACCTTGGTATTTTCTCTTTATATTTTGTTTGATATTGATTCAGATGGATTGTATGAGTGTGAGTACAAAAATACCTTCATATTTTCCCTTGATATTTCTTTGAGGATTGATGTGGTTGGATTCCTATATATATGTGTGCATCATGATGAGTCGACTGTATTGGGTAGATTGGTTGGGTGAGAGTATGAATGCTATAGTTTTTTATTGAGCTTATTGTATAACTGTAGATGCACTAAGTGGTGTGGTTATTAGATTTTATATACATATCAGAGAGGTTATTGGGTTGATCATGTTAAGCATATTTGAGAATCCATCTTCAAATATTATGAAACCTGATTCACATGGAGAAGTTGAAGGTGTAGGGGCTTCATGATAGTAGATACTAGCAAACATTTCATATAGGAGATGGTTGTGTTCTAGCTATAAAATCAACATATTGGAAGTAGTATCTGCATCCAGTGGTGGCTGGATAGTTCAATGCTAGTTGAGCGAGGCTCGTTGGATGTGGAGGATTTCAACAGGTGGGTTTTCGTAGTCATGTGAGTAGAGTATTCCAAAATAGTTGTGCAATCATATTTTCATGGGAGTCGCATCTTCTTGCTAGTGGGCGCTAGATATTCATATAAATTTTTTTAGCTATTAAAAGAATATTTGAACAACAATAGTTGCAGGTGGTTTTTTTTCCCTAGAGGAGGTTTTCCACCAGAACACTTGTGTCCTCTTATGTGCATTTTTTGAAGTTGTTCGTGGTGTTTTTATATGTTGATTTCATGTTGGTTTCATATGTTTAGCTGATGGGTTACTATTTCTTATATTTTTTTATTAAAAAAATTGAAAATGAAAATAAACCCTAGAACTACTAATTCACTCCCCCCCATTCAGTAGTGAGATCATTTCCAACATAAAGTTGATCATGTCAAGTCGTAGGAGTTAAGTTAAGAAGGAGAAAAATGTTTGATAATGTCAAATAGACCAAATTTATATAAGTTTCAAGGCAAGTTGTGGAGAGGCGAGAATTGGAGAAAAGGGCCATCATGTTACGAGAATTCATACTAATTCTATGATAATTATATTTTTGTCTATAATTGAGGTGCTAGTGGACATGTTTGAGGGATCTAGTTATAACCCTACATATCTATGAATGTAAAGTCTATTTGGCTTGATAATAATAAAAGGGAGACTCTTTGTAGGGAGATTTGCTATGCAATGCACATGTTTATATCTGATTATGTACATATTAAAAGAAATTAAACTCCTACTTAGAGCTTATGGGCAATGTCCCTTTTTATTCATTCTAATGTGTATTATTTTTTGATTAAATCTCCAATTGTTTAATGGTTGTTGTTTTAAATATATAGCTTAGTAAAATATATCTACTCACCTTTTAAAAATCCAAACTATCCACTTAAGTCTTGGCAGCACTCCAGGTGAGACTTTATTCCCTTGCGGAGGATACAAAATTTTGGCACAAAGCTAAACTACGATGAACACCTTTGTTGGTTCCCTGAAGGAGAACCGTAGTCTCTATAATAGCTTTTCACCAATAGGAGCATGACACTTTTTTGTGGGGGAGTGAATAAAGATGCAACAAAATTCAAGTGGTATACACCTCCAATGTAAATGGCATCATTGTATCTTTGTTTCAAGTAGTTAGAGAGCTATTTATAGGCAATAAATTCAGTGTACTTGAACTTCATATTTTCATTGTATTGACCGTAAGATAGATTTGTACCATGAACACTTCATGAAAATTAAAGGGGGCCTTATTGTTTAACCCATATACGCACAAGAGCACTAGATGCTACCATTCTAACCCCCCTTCGTGGATTTACATGTGCATTGAGTTGAAGCTAATAATCATGTTCTTCTTCTCAAAAACATCTTCTAGCTTTGATATATAGAAAAAATGGAACTAGAGTATTGCGTCATCTATAGATGCCCCATTTATTATGAGGTTATGTTCTATTTCCTTTATCAAGATTTGAATGGGTCATTGTCAACATTCTTTTAATACATGTCTATCTCTTTTTATGAGGGAGCTCCTTGGATTTAGGTCTTTATATAATACCTTATGTGGCCTTCCCCTTTTGAACTTTTTGGAGAAGTCACCTCCTTCCATGTAGCCTTGCCTACTTACAGCCAAAACTGACCAACCAAGATCTTCGAGGAAACTAAACCAAATAAATATATACTCATATACATTTTCATATACATATCATACATCATATGCTTGATATATACATCATATTTGATTTCCATTATAATAATAAAAAAGTAAATATTCAATACAATGAGTACAAACAAAAAAGTTAATTATTTATAATAAACTCCAAATTAAGAAATAGAAATTTTAAATTTTATGATACTTTGATTATAAAATAATTGAAAGTAACAAACCAACTCAACTCCGAGAATGATCGTTCCTTTTGGAAACTCAACTCCGAGACGGATCATTCTGGCACCAAAAGGACGTGGGAAAAAATTTCCCACGATATTTTGGCACCAAAGCCAATAGTGCTGAGAAGTTCTATTGAGAAAACTAATTGAGAGGTTTAATCGATGATAGAATTTGCAAACTCCTATAAATCCTGGATAAAACCACGCATTAAGGGTCAAAATTCTTGTTATATTTTTTAATGCCCATGAAAGTTTCGGGCCAAACTTTTTTTCAAGCGGAATGTTACAATATTTTTGAACTGACACAAACTGTTTTGGTACTAGATATTGAAGAAATCTCCAATGGTGTATATGGCATTTGATTGCTTGAGAAACCCTCTGGGTGTCTTAATATTCATGTTTGATAAAGCAATCTCCATAAGGGATGATCCCTTGAAGCATGGTACGAGCAATACCCATTCCCATGGATTTCTTTATTGGGAAGGAAAATAGGTCAAATCGGATAATTCGAATAAGATAGATTGATTTTACTGGCTGGTTCGACAGAAGAGGCATTCAAGATGTTACTGGATGGACATTTCCATTGCGGAAGGTCGAAAACTGGATAGATTTTCTTTCTAGGCCTGGAAGCAACGAAGGTTATTGGAAGGAAGCATACTCATGCTCGCCCATCTGGTCGAGTATGTATTATTGTCCCACCAGACAGGTATCGGTATAGCATGTGAAGCTCCACACGGCAGATAGAGTTATGTATTTTTTAAGAGCCCTCCTGGGGGACGACCAAGTTTTTTCCACGAGTTTGGACAAGGGTCTATTGTGGGTAAGTACTCTGTACATGAGGCGAAAACATTATTAGGATCTGAATATTTTGAGATCGGGGTTTGACAATTTTTCGATTAGGGTTCGAAAACGCTATGATGTTTCTTCCACAAGTTTATCTTCCAGGACAAGGGTCTATTGTGGGTAAGTTCTCTGTACATGAGGCGAAAACATTATTAGGATCTGAATATTTTGAGATCGGGATTTGACAACTTTTCGATTAGGGTTCGAAAACGCTATGATTAGGATTTTCATAAAGAGCTTGATGTCAAGTAATGAATTTTTAATGGTTATTATTAATAGATTCCATGACAAAATTCTGTGAAATTAGACTCCATTCATCCCAATTGTCTCGTATGGCTTCGTGGAATGGTGCAATATATGCTCGAAATAGAGCTTTATGTTGGCACTTTTAAGCTAATTTTCTTTTTGTCTTTATGCTCAATTTACATTTTTGGTATGGAGGATTAGGATTTCGAAGTTGAATTGTTTGCAAGGTTTGCTTGATATTGTTTAGGGTTTCGGTTGAATAGGCTTATGAAAATATGCTGATTGCAATGATCTGGGTTTAGGGCTACATGATGTTGTGAAGGGTTCAGTCTTAAGGTTAGAGGGATGATGCTGGAAGGGTTAGGAAATAGGGTTAAATAGATGTGGGAAGGGTGCTTGAAGGTCTTTAAAGGTTTTGGACTTAGTCCTTCCATGTCCTCATTTCATATTAGAGTTGCAGGATGGTTCATTATGGAGAAAAAATAAGTATCCACAGACATTGCCTCTGTGCAAATGGTGCCAAATGCAAAAATGGAAATATGGGATCGTCTTCTTATTTACTGTGTTCCCGTGAGTAAAAAATCCAATTGAATTTAAATAAAAGGGTTTATTTAGAATCTTGAGATGGAGTTACCAGGTAGCTTGTAACTTTTAGAATGTAGGTTGACCTGTAGTTGTTTAGTTTAGGATCAGTGCTAACGTGTAGGGTTTTCCTTCGGTATTTCCTTGTGATGGAATATATACTTGTGATGAAATGTACCTACAGGGGACTAATATATACCTATATCATAGCTCCAACCACCATATCAATCGTGGGGACTAATGGGGACTAATTTTCACGTAAGCGTAGCAAACCAGTAGTGAGTTAAAAATTCAAAAAAAAATATTGCCATCAGAACTATATTTTCCAAGCAACGTCAAATATTCGAATCTTTTACTAGCAATAGGAAACAACCCTTTATTTATCAAGCAGTGAATTTTGTACCCAATGTATTTTCCAAGCAAAGTCAAATATTCAAATCTTTTACTAGCGATAGGAAACAACCCTTTATTAATCAAGCAGTGAATTTTGTACGCAATGAAGAGAGAACAATAGATAATCCATATTGTGAATTGTTTCATGGTTGGAGGACAACATAAATACTCACTTTCAATTTCCTAAAATTGGGCCCCTTCCTTAAGTTGTTCTTGAACTACAAAGTATTTTTATTGTTGGAAAGTGTATCATACATTTAATGTCTTTCTTATATTGCTGGGCATATTTCAAATGAAAACAATTCGTGTACTTTAAAATCTAGGATATAAACAACAACAAAAAGCATTAGT
The DNA here is from genome assembly GCA_000404065.3 of Pinus taeda. NCBI lineage: Eukaryota > Viridiplantae > Streptophyta > Pinopsida > Pinales > Pinaceae > Pinus > Pinus taeda. The sequence goes on along the minus strand of APFE030449820.1, from coordinate 27,352 downwards.
AGATGCTCATCATGCATGAAAAGTTATTTTAAGATGGGATAGTATTTTTTAATCTAGACCTATGAAAAACACAAATTATAGAGTTAGGAGTGGAATCTCTCGATATCTATATATTTTAATGTCTAGCACATTTAGAGATTTTAGTATTGCAAGAAGTTTGATGGATAAAATATGTTCCAAATATCTATATATTTGAATATTTGGGAATTTAGAAGTTATATACGGGAATTTAGAAGTTTTATGAAGAGTGGAAGTATGGGATATTGTTTTTTCTTGAAAAGGTAAGACTAGAATGAAAAATAAAATGCTGGATCTAGATATTAGGTAGGCAAACCACATGGTAGTTACATGGTGTCCATTCATTGTGCAATGAATGAAAGGGAGATGGAATGGCCATCAGTGTAGCACTTGGCATGGGAATTACAAGGAACCCCTCATGAAGAACCCTATCCTATGTAGAGAACGAAGGGTGACATGGCATGCCAATTTTGTCGAGTGAAGTGGCATTTTGACATGTCACTACTAATGTAGATGAAGGATAGACTAAAATGACATGGCATGTTGACATGGAACTATAAATTGATGTGATGATTGATGTGGCTATCCACATTGTGGATGACATGGATATAGGGGGTTAAAAAATCCATAATATTGGCAAAAATGGTTATTTTTTATTTTCCTAAATGTTAGATGACCCACATATCCAAAAACCATAAATCCAGAAGTTTGGAAATCTAACTGCATTTACATGTTTGATGGTGTGGAAGCAAGAGTATGGTAGTGCTGAGGTGGGAAGTCATGTGGCATTCAACGTGGAAAATGACATGGAATATCTAGATGTGGTTGATCCAAGAATTTAGATATATAACATTTCTAGTTAAAAGGATTTTGTAGAATTTATAGATAGGAATATTTTACATATTTGGTGATACAAATATCTAAATATAACAATTTTATTTAATCAAAATTATGGAATGTCTGGAAGAAGCTAATTCCAAAGGTATAGAAATTGAGATATCTATATCCAAGAATTTTAATTAATCAAATTTATGAAATGTTCGTGACGAGTGGATTTTGGATATTCATGAATTTAGATTTTTGGATGTAGAACTTTTATTTAAATGGATTTTATCAAATTCTATAGATAAGTAGATTCCTTATATTTAGAAATATGGATATCCATAGATCCAACACTTTTATAAAAATGGATTTCATGAAATTATTTAGCTCTAGATGTGAGTTCGCAAGCTATGTTGAAATAAGCAATTACTCAGAGGAGGGGGAGAATTAGAAATAGTGAGGTTCTTGAAACTTTTTATGAATTTCTTTAGTTCTTTCCTCTACAGTCTGTTACGTATGGGAGAATTCATACATAATACAAATGAACAACAAGATAATACATTAACATGTACATACAATCCATCACATGAGAAACATACACATATTGACACCAGTAATTTTACATGGAAACACAAAGAGAGAAAACCACCAATATGTTTGTTGTTATGATCTAAATTAAGCACCTATTTAGTTGCATATATTTGTTTGTGAGGACCCACCTACATGAGGCACTGACTCCGTTATGATACCAAGCACCTACCTGCCAAGAGGCACCAACCTCTTATGACTGTAGGACACCACCTGCTCTAGCCACTGTTCTACCTTTAATACAATTTTCAAACTGAAAATAGAGGAAATTACATATACAGAGAAATGTCAATCTAGTTCATTGCAGTATCATACTTCTTCTCTTAGTCATCTATTGTTCAACAAGCTCTCTCAGCCACACACAACATCACCCTTTCCTCTTCTCATAACATACTCTTCTCTTAGTCTTCTGTTGTACAAGATCTATGCATCTCTCTGCTTCAGTTCAACAAAAGAGCCGGTTGCACAACTCTCACGCACTCTTCTCTACTCTCTTAAACACACACAAAACTAATGTCTTCCCCAATTTTCTCAATGGAAAGCACTACTTCTCAATGTTGTCTCTGTTGCCTATTTCGACACTACCTGATTGTACCTTTTTATGACACCTCCATACTATTGTTGCATTTGCTCCTTGAGATATGTCGTTTCATTAAACATGAGGATGGGATTCTAAGCGCTTCACAAACTCTCTATGTGATCCTCCATGCTTAGAGTTTAATCTCAGTCCACCTAGGCACTCTAGCAGGCTCCCCATGGTTGTTAAATTGATCACAAAGCTCAGAATGTACTCCATCATGCCTTTGTTCTTCCTTTAATTCGTTGAAGTGTGCAAACAAGATCAGATATGCCCTACTTCTAGTTGAGATGAAATCCATTATCTAATCCTGCATATCATGGTGCTCGCTACCTTGATCGAACAATATTTGACATTGGTAATTACTCTATCAACCAACTCCTTTGGCTTGCATTTACTCTCTAGATTCTGACCCATTCATCCTTTAACACTTTGTACTGTAGTAATAGATCCATAACCTATCATAACTCATATTAGAAGAACGTTACAAAATCACAAAATTCCAATGTGTTTAGCCCCTTAGTGCTTGGCCCCCTTATCATTTTCTTTTTCATATGACCACTGACTGAGACCCTTGACTTAATGCGTAGGTGTTAGGGCCTTTATGCTCCAATCGGGGGACTATCTCCCTATGAATATCTCTCACCCTTGGTTCTTTTAGGCTTCGACATCGAGACCTAAACATACATCGTATCTCCCTACATCGTAACTTTATTAAAAGCTCATTTAAAGTGGAGTTATGAAATCCTTAACCTCTGATCTTCTCCATAGCACTTAGGTGCTATCCTCACTCTACACCATAGGTTCTATTAGTCACCTTGACCATGCGGTAACACATTTGATCCCATTTCATTGTAAATTTTCTACAAAATGATTCATTGAGTAGTTCTAATGTATCAACCTATGAAATACTTCCCATGTGGCATCACACAACACTTGGGTGCTTGGTGTTCTCTACGCCCTTGGTCCTTTGGGTTCTCATGACCAGGTTCCATTCCACATTGGAGCCCATTTATCAGATCAGAAATTTTCTTTAAAAGAATTAAACAGAAGTTACGAAAACACCAACCTTCAATATGCCGACCTCCAAGATGACATCATGTTATCATCATCACTCCACAACGTGCCTCCTTAGTGGTGACAAGTTTCACCTAGAATTGCCCCATTAGGCCTCCAAAAATGTTAAATCAAACTTCCTTGTGTCCACCATACAGCTATGTCATGCTGTTGTCATTTTCCACGTCAACTCCTCAAGACTAATCACCTGTTTCCATGTGTCTAATTGGATGAGAGAGAAATGGTCTATTGGTCCTTGGTTTTCCAATGATTTCATTTGTATTTCTTTTACTTCACAAACCTCACCACTTTCAAAGAATTTCAATTTATAAGGACTTGCAACATTCCAAGGTTCTAATGGCATCGACCTGTCGAGGTTCTATTCGGCTCCAACCTTTGATGTTCCATTGTCCTCCAGCTTCCGATATTCTAATATTCCCTCTACACCAATGTTCCGATATCGGGTCTCGATGTGCTATGACCTACAATATTAAATCATCACTTTCTCTCAAAAGGATTATTAGGGACTTTGACCTCTGATGTTCTATCCTTCCGAGGTCCCAATATGTTATCTTGCTCCGATATTATGACCTGCTTAAGACTAACTTCGAGAGTCAATAACATTTGATCCATGATGCTATTTGCAAACATAAACAAACCATTAGAATGCTCTTTCATAGAAATTTCCACTAGAGAGGGTTCAACGTATTATTTAAGCCCATATACTACCTAAGAAATGGTTACAAACTCTCTACCCCAATGCTAGTCTAGTTGACATCAATGCGATAAGTAATCCAGACAATGCCAAATGTCCAACAATATCCCCCTTTGGAATTGATGGCAACAAAATAATATCCCCCTGAAACGAGGCATGGTATTCTTCATTGTCATTCTTCTTCAATGCACTAGTAATATTCTCCCCCTTTGGCATCAATGGTAAAGGATTCCCTTGAACACTGACCCTAAACCATTGCAACCTACTCTTCAACTAATCCCACATGCTGAGTAGTCTCCAATACACACTATAGTTTATTCATTTGGGAGGAGGAGTCACAACTCCTATCTATTTCCTAATATATTCAAAGGGTTCTCTTGCCATTGGCTTAGTAGAGATATTTGCAATTTTTTCTTTAGTAGCCACATATTAAAGTCGAACAACATTGGCAGCAACCTTCTCTCTTAAGAAATGGAACTTGATAGGGATGTGGTTATTCTTTGAGTGCATCACAGGATTCTTAGAGATATTGATGGAACTAGTATTATCACACATGATTGGAATAGGGTTAGTAAGCTCTATCTTAATTTCCTTCCAGATCTACTTCATCCATAGAATTTGCGAGCAACAAGTGGCAACTACACTATAGTTTGCTTCAACAGTTGATAAAGAAATGGAGGCTTGTTTCTTGCTAACCCATGACACTAAGATGTTTCCAAAAAAAGATGTTGCACCTTAGGTGCTCTTCCTATCATCAATATTGCCTGCCCAATCAACATCAATGTAGGCCTTCAACATAAACTCTCTACTTTTAGCATACTACAATCCATAATATGTTGTGAGTCCCTTGAAGATATTTAAAAGTCATTTTGACAACAATGACATGACTTTCATGAGGAAAAGCTTTAAATCCCATTGTTTGCATGATGCCTGGTCTCGAAGTTGTAATATACAACAAGCTTCTTATCTTTGATCTATACTCAATCTGATTTACCAACAATGTCTCATCTTGCTTACATAGTTTCTGCATGTAACCATAGGAGTGGTAACTGGCTTGCATCTTCCAGCCAAAAATTCTTCAGATTTTATTGTAGGTATTTAAATTGGGAGATAAATATCCCATTTTTAGACTAAGAAATTTGCACTCCTAATAAGAAGGAGAATTCTTTGAACATGGACATCACAAACTTTGTTTGCATACAGTTTGTGAATTATTGTCCCAATTGTTCCAGATTGTTTCCAAAGATTATGTGTCCACATACACAACTACAATTAGTAGATGATCATCTTCAGCCTTTATGTATAATATATTGTTGTCTACAATACCTTTCTTAAAGCCTTGCTACTGAATGGATCGATCCAGTTTTGCATACCAATCTCTAGGAGCCAGTTTGAGTCAATATAAGGCCCTCTTTAGTTTGCACACAAACTCTTTATCTTCAGTGAGATTGAACCCTTCTGGTTGCTCAATATAAAACTCTTCTTCCAAATCTCCTTTGAGAAATGAAAACTTCACATCTATTTGATATACCTTGATATTTTTATGAATGGAAAACGCATCAAACATTATAATAGCTTCCAGTCTTGGTACCGCTGCAAAGGTTTCCTCAAAATCTGCCCCTTATATTTAGGCATACCCTTTGCAGGCCAATGTGCCTTGTTCCAAATTACTTCGCCTTTCTCATTTATCTTTTTTTTGAAAACCCATTTTTTTCAACGACATTTTTCTCTTTTGGTCTTGGAACAAGATCCCAAGTGTCATTATTTCCAATTTGGTCAAGTTCTTCATTCGTAGCTCTCACCTAGCAAGTTTCCTCATGGCCTGAACACCATGTCTTTGATCTCTAATAATTTGACTCTCAAGATGTTCTTTCTATACATACCTAAAAGGTGATTTGGTCCTTGGAGTTGTACTCATTTCCTCATCTTCATTATGTGAGTCTATTTCATCTTGATCTGAGTACCTAATGTCTAAATTTTTTTCTCCATCTGAGTTCATGTTTCCTTTGGAGGAATCAAGTTGTGAATTTATTTCATCTACTACTACATCAATGCAATCCTCAACCCTATTTATTTGTTTGTTGTAACACTTGTATTATTTACTTCGACGAGAGTAACCAAGTAATATTCCCTCATCAACACGTAAATCAAACTTTCCAGGATTTTTTTCATTCCTTTTGATAAATAATTTTCTCCCAAACACCTTGAAATGTTTAATTGATTTAGGTCTTCCCTTCCACAACTTATAGGGTGTTTTATCACTATTAGGCGTAAGTTGTGTTTTGTTTGATAGGTATGCTACTGCTTGTGTTGCCTCTCTCTAGAAGATGTGGGATATATCTGCTTCATCCACCATAGCTCTAGTCATTTCCTAGATTGTTTTGGTATTTCTCTCAACTACATTTTTTTGTGGAGTTCTAGCCATAGAATACTAGCTTCTAATGCCATGCTCTTCACAAAATTATTCAAACTCTCTTGAAGTGTATTCTCCTCCTCTATCTGATATTAAGCATTTGATGTTTAAACCGTTCTCATTTTCCCCTTGAGTTTTTTTTTTAAAATGCTTAAATGCTTCTAATTTTTCTTTTAAGAGCACAATCCAAGTGGCCCTGGTAAAATCATGAATGAGCAGCATAAAATACCTTTCTCAACTTGGGTTTTTTTCTCTGGTTGTGTCATAGATATTTGTGGGAATTATCTTGAGTGGTCTAAATGAAGAGAACTCTTTTGACTTGAAATGAGTCCTAGTTTTCTTACCAAATTGACATGACTTGCAAATTGAATTATTAGGTCTTGACAGTCTTGGTAAGCCTCTCACTACTCCCAGCTTGTTGACTCTTATCAAACTATCAAAATTCATTAGATCAAGTCTCTTGTTCCACAACTGTGATTCAATCATTTTTCTTAAATAGTCGTTTACTCTGGATTCATCAAATACATATACATTGTTGTGAGTAATGATTGATTTTCCCACTAGCTTTCTATCTTTCTCATTTCAAATCTCACAATCCTTGGATCAAAAGACCACATCATAGCCATTATCACACATCTAGCTTACACTAACCAAGTTGCTCTTGGGACCATCAACGTATAACACATTTTTAGATTTCATCTTTTTATCTAGACTCTCTATGCCTTTACCCTTAATTCTTGTTGGGGCATTGTTGTTGGAAGTGAAATTTTCCCTCTCCATTTTTCTTTTAGTGACAAAAATTTACTCTTATCCCCAGTCATATGCTTGGAACAACCACTATCCACATACAATATTTTCTCTTCATTATGTGTGGATAGAGAAAGTCCACATTACAAGCTCTTTTCATGTTTTCATTTCAAATTCTCCTTATCCTTTTGAGAATTCGACTGCCAAATATTTTGGGAGTTAGAAAGGTACTCAAACCTTCTTCTACACTCACTTTACTTGTGACCATAATTATTACATTTGAAACACTCAACGTCACTTAGCAGGGGAGAGAAGGCATTTCGATCTCTGAGAGGAGAGTTTTGAGATATAAAATTATGATACTTATTATATCTAGGATTTTCATCTCTTTCAATTTTGATCCTTCTACAATCAACAACCTTATGTCCAAATATGTGACACTTATAACAATAACCATAAAATAAATAAGTGTACCTATTATTGGAAGGTTTACGAGTTTGTGCATGTAGGTACCTCTGTTTCCTAGTTGATTGATTCATTCTCCATTGTTGTGGCTCCTCAGGGTGGATGGACTTATTATTCTAGTGATGATCTCCTCTTTTCCTTGCTACCATTTTTCTTTAATTGATTCTTTCTTGAAGCTTCTTTGCATAGCTTTGTGGTTCCTCAAATCATACAGACCTAAAGTTTATCTTTCCCATAGAATATTCCTATGTTCGTAAGTATCCTAAACATGTTTTGTTTCGTAAAGACCTTTGATTTCTTAGAATATGATCTAGATTTCTTGTACCTTATACAAATTTTTCATTTAAACCTTTCTGAGTCTCCACTCTCTCAAGAGCTATTCTTACAGAGATTACTTTGCCTTGAGACTCTGACATTTTCTTCCCATTCATGGATCAAATCAATAAGGACTTCTTGCTTTCGATTAGCTTCTCCTAATTTTCCTTTTTAGGACAAAATTTCATCTTTGCATGTTTATGTGATTGTTTCCTTTTGCAAATTGAAAAAATCTTGTTTTAAATGCTTGTTCTCTTCTTCCAGTCTCTCACATGTTCCCTGTTTTTCTTCTAGTAGAAGGGTTAAACTATAATTTTTTTAATGCCTTCTTCAAGTTTTTATTTTTTATAAACAAACTCTTCATTGACTGAGTTGTACATACCTTCTTCAACATGCTATAGTTGTTCTTTTAGTTTCCTTCTCTTTTTCCCAACCTTCTTTAACTCATCAAGAGCACTGACGAGTTCCCCTTTAAAGCCCAATACTACTACTTATTCTTCCTCTTTAGATTCAGTAATATTTGTTTCTTGGAGTCTGCATCAAATGACATAAGTAAATACTCATTTGAATGATTTTCCTAACAGTCCTAACTGTCAAGTTCTAGTGTTGAGCTATCCTCTTTGGAATAGGGCCCCTTTTTCTTGAAGAAATTATTCTTCTATTTTTTGTAGATTTGATTTTAAATTTTTTATCATCTTCCTTTTCTATCCTTTCCTTCTAAGGGAATTTGTTTGAAAAATCTCCAAATCTTACACAATCAAAGCATTTAAAGGGTAGCTTGCCTTTATAATTTTTTGAGCCACACTTCAGTTCCTTGGAAAATTGAATCGGCTCCTTATCAGATCCATAGCTGGAGAAATATTTATGATATTATTCTCCTTGGCCTTCTTGGACACTTTGACCGCTGCCTCCTTGGGTTCAGACTTCTCTCTCCCTACTCTTATCTCATAAGTTGTGAGGGTACCAAGCAACTAGTCCATCTTGAGATCCTTTAAATTATCCATTTATTCAATAGATGAGAATTTGGCATTAAATATCATGGGTAGGGATATTAAGGCATTTTGAACAATCATAGCTTCCTTGAGTTACTAGGTTTTTATGTATGTTATTTTTTGTTTCTTCATCCAGAAAAAAATATACATCAGAGCTTCCTACATCGTAACTTTCTTCAAAGTTCATTTAAAGCAGAGTTCTAAAATCCTCGACCTTCGATATTCTCCATAGCACTTAGGTGCTAGCTTTGCACCACACCCTTGGTTCTATTAGTCCCCTTAACCATGTGCCAACACATTAGACCCCTTTCATCATACCATTTCTCAAAAATAATTTATGGAGGAGTTCCAAATTTCAACCTCTGAAATACTTCCCACGTGGCATCACACAACACTTGGGTGCTTGGTCTTCTCTATGCTCTTGGCTCTCTAGGCCCTCACACTTGAGTGTCATTCCACATTAGATCCCCTTTATAGATCATAACTTTTCCCTAAAATAATTAAACAAGAGCAATGAAAAATCCAACCTCAGATATGCTGACCTTCAGGATGAGGTCATGTTATCATCATCATTCCATGCGGCACTTCCTTAGTGGTGACACATCACCTAGATTTTCCCCATTATGCCACCAAAAATGTTGAATTAAACTGTCACATGTCCATCATACAACCAAAACATGTTGACATCATATACCACGTCATCTCCTCAGGGCCAATAACCTATTGCGATGTGTCCAATTGGAGGAGAGAGAAAGGGTCCATCGATCCATGGCATTTCAAAGTTTTCCTTTGTATTAATTCTCCTTCGCAAACATCAACACTTTTAAAGAATTACAATTTCTAATGAGTTATGAGGTTTCGAGGTTTTGATGGCCTCAACCTTCTGTGGTTATAGTCTACTCAACCTTCGATGTTCCGATGGCCTTGAGCTTCCAATATGCCCTCTAATTTGAGGTTCTGATATCGGGTCTCAATGTGCTCCAACCTATGATATCAGGTCAAAACTTTTTCAAAAAAGAATTATAAGGGACTCTAAATTCCAATATTCTATCCTCCTGAGGTCCTGATATGCTAGCTTTCTCTGATATTATGACCTGCTTAGGACTAACTTCAACAGTCAATTACATTTGATCCGCGAGGCCTTTTGCAAACTTCAACACACCATTGAAAACATCTGTTGGAGCACTTTCTAGTGGAGAGGGTATGATGCAGGATTTGAGCCCATATTCTACGTAATAGATGATTTCAAACTCTCTACCTCAATGCTACTCCAGTTAAAATCAATGCCAACATACCAAATTCCATAAACCATCCACACAGTGCCAGTTGTCCAACAAACTAATATGTTCAACCTGCAAACATTTCATTAGATGGAGTTGATATGTAAATAGGGGATGCCAGATAGAAGCAACATGTTTTATGACATATGGATAAAAGGTGTCCACTTGTTAACCATGTATTAGTAGTACTATTGTTGACATGGCATTGAGAGGGGCAAAAAGTTTAGGGTCCATAAATTTGTCTCTAGAGCTCAGAATTTTATGAAATCTATATTGTAGGAAATATATCAATGGCTAGAAGATGATGATCACCTTAAAAATAGGTTTGATATGGTTAAAACAATAGGAAATTTTGTTTCACTCCTCCATAAATTGGCCTTGGTGGTTAGGCATGTACACTTTGCACCATTAGAGACACTTATAGGGGAATGGATGTGTTAAACTAATAATGGGAAAATGTCATCTTATTGGATTCATAGTTGTATTAAGAGGGGGGATGAATATATATATATGACAATTTATTACTTATTTAAGAATTCTTGAATCATAACAAAACAATATTACATATTTAAAACAATATATAAATGAAAACTTATTTATAAGATATTTTTGTGGCACCAACCTACTGATACAAACCTTTTAGGAACTAACCGATTGTTATAAACTTTGCAGAAACCAACCCATATGAGACATCAATCCCATCTACTACAAGATTTGTAGCCACTAAGCTACATGAGACACCACTCCCCTATGTTGTAATATTTTGAGGCACTAACCTATAGGTAACATTGATCCCCTCTGCTACAACATTTTTAGGAACCAACCTACTATAGACAACAATCTCCACTACTACAAATATTTGTAGGTACCAACCTATAAGAGACACCAATATCAATTGCTATAAATATTTATAGGAAACAACCTACTTCACTAGGTATGCTTGCTATTCTTCCTCCCCTAGTTTTGTTAGCTACTTTTTCCTTCACTATGCCTACCTGATGCTTCTTCCTCTACCAAGTGTTCTTGTTACTTCTAACTCCACCAATTATGTTAGTTGCTTCTTCCTTCACCAAGTCTACTTATATATTTCCTTTACCAAGTCTGCATGTTGTCTTTTCCTTCACCCAGTCTACCTCTCCCAAAAGTTGTTATTTTTGGTCTCTTCCCAAGAATGAAATTTTACGACATGCCATGTATCTAATTTTACAAATATGACTGAGAAAATTTTACCTAAGTTACTTCTACATGTCTCCTTAGATATCCAAAATTTTCATAGTTTAAAAAGTACCATAAAATAATATATAAATAAAATCCCAAACTAATATGTTTGGAGATATTTTAGAAAAATTCAATAATCCTAAATTCTACACAATATTTCTCGAATATCATAAAAAACGAAAGTATGGAATTTATACTATATGTACTTAGATATCTTGTTACACCGTATTTTGTCACACCTCCTGCACTTCCCTATGACATACCCCAAAGTGCTTGAAACATGACCATTAGTTAGTGTACTCATTCATATATGCAGCTCTGATCCTCCCTAAGACATTGGTTGGAAAATTCCTTGAGCTTCCCGTGAAGAAAAGAGCTCTTAAACCCTAATTTGAGAATCATCGCTCTTATGAGACTAAAAACTGTGATGGTCACTTGTTGTATTATACTAGACCCGCAATGGCATCACTCTGTTTACTTGTATACATGTGATGATACCAAAAAGGTAATTTTCCCAAAGAGGATGAGAAGCTTCGTGATCAAGAATATTCCAGAGCAGTGAGCTAGAGATTGTTCAGTGTAGAAGAGGTCGAGTTCCCCCAACTTGGCCTCTTGGTCTTATCCCTATGAGATAACTCCTTGGGATTAGGGCCTACTCCTATATTTGGAGAGATCCTAACTCCTTTTCCCAGCCTATATATTCATCCTCTCCCACAAGGAAAATTTTAAGAACCACCCCAAATATATATGTATAATAAATGGGCGAAACCCCATGATACATAGGAAAAATGGGAGGCGATCTTATCAATAATATAATATGTATATATAATTTTTTTGGAGAGTCTCTCACCGGATTATATTATCTTGTAATGCCATGGCAAATCTATCACTAAATTATAAAATCTTGTAAGATCTTGGCAAATCTTTCACCGAATAATAAAAAGTGAAGTCTTGGCGAATGTTTTGTTAAAGTATGAAACCATATATGATAATAGGAAAACATATTCATTAAATTGTAATATACTAACATACTTGTTTGGAACAAAGAAACATATTTTTCTCTTCCTACAAACAATGTTGCAAGTTTCAATGGCCATGTTTGTCAAGGTTCTCACTGTACACTCTTTCATATCCTTCTATTAGTTTTGATAATATTCCACAACAAAGTTCTTGTAGGTGTTGATCTTGACCACAACTTTTGTGAAGGTAGGAGAGATTAATATTTTCTCTACCACTTTTCTCAAGCTATCAAATTTATTTCTTATTCCATAAACTCCAACTATAAGAT
>APFE030449820.1:846-14055 GCA_000404065.3 Pinus taeda | reverse complement strand
TTTTTATTTTAACCAAATTAAAATGTTTAAGTGACATTAAATTACAAGATCCATTTTTACCCTTGATCTACCAAGCCTGAGGATCAAATATTTTTTCACTCTATGCTAGTTTGCATATCACGATATTTGATCCCTCCGAGGGCTTAGTAGATCCAGAGTAAAGATGGATCTATGCTGGTTTAATTCTCCCCTTTAAATAGCATACATTCCATGTGAATTCCATGGGTCAATACCATGTGCCATATTTTTTTTATTAATACTAATATTAGGGTTAATAATGGCTTAATAATGTTTTTGTGCATGGTATTAATAATAATTTGGCCCATGGTATTTGACCCATAGTATTTGGCCCATAGGCTTCACCTAAATATAATACATTTTTGGAGTGTTCTTAAATATAATGTGACTTCTAGAGTAAATAAAATGAATTATTCTTTTGACCATTTGTTCCAAAAAATAAGGTCATTTTCTCTAAAGTAACCCTAATACCATGAAATACGGGAAAATAAAAGAAAAAAACCTTTTTTAAACCAAATGTGGAGGGTGGAATAACTATCGTAAATACCTATTCTTGAAAATTAGGGAAAATAGAAGGTTGTAACTCCTAATTTCAAGGGCTAAATTTACTTTTTTTTGTAACAATGTACTGTGATACAAAATATTGGCGCAATAAAAATATAAAACCCCTTGATTCCTCCCCAAGGGCGAAAATTCGCCCCTAAAATTTTCCATGCTCTCCCATTCCCAAATGGTTGGTCTATGTCTATTTGCACCCTTATGCTAATATTGTGCCTATATGCTACTCATTTGAATTGCAGAATGAGTTCTTGTAGAGCTCAGCTTGGACTTGGACATTCATTTAAGCAGATCTTATCAACATCAAGGCTTAGTTGTATGCTTCCCCTTATTTTCTATTAATATACAATTGTTAGTTCATTTTCCATCGATGTGTATGCTCATGTATCATCTATCTTAACATTCCTTGATCAGTTAAGTAGGTTTATTTTAAATATGTTATTTGTATTTGCATGCCATGTTTTGCCTTGATCTCTTTTGTAGGTGCGTAAACGTTGTGCATAGAAAGAACGAGTCCGTGACATAGGTGATCCAAGGTATTCAACAAAGGAGATCGAGATAGCATCAGAAAATGAGGTAGGCCATCTTCTTCATCTCTCATTTGAATTATAACTTAGGAAAGTGTCTAGTAGATTGTCACTTAGGTTGCTAGTCCCGCTCATTGGGATAGAGGGATCATATATGCCGGAAGAGAGGATTTACCTAGACAACAAATGGCCACTCTATAGGGGAAGCTCTGACCCTCTCCATCCATTCCTTCAATTAGATCTGATGACTAGTTAGACCAACCGTCGATTTCTCATCTTTTCAACATCAGTCTTGGTTTATACCATCACTGATCATTGCCTTAGAGTGCTAAGTCTGGATTGTTTCCTAGAATATTTTTTTTTTTTCCCAGATTCCTCACCCATCGAAAGTTTAGCTCTAACAATCACAATGGCATCATGAGGTTTTCCCGTACATTTGTGATGAAATTTTTTTCCTCACTATTTGGTCACGCTAAAATCACCACTAATTTTTCTATACAAAGTGGTGATGATGACCCCAACCATCATGGGTTTGGCTATTCAAAGTAGCGATGATAACCCAATCATCACGAGTTTGGGTATGTGAAGTAGGGATGATCCTTGAATGTGAGAATTTTTAAGGTTTCTTCCTTAGAATCCAATGTGTCTTGGTCCCTAAGGTCTTTTCATATCATGTATGCTTGGATTTGTTAGTTTTTTTATTAACTATCTTGATTAATTTGCAAAATTTCTTTGATTGGCTTTCAAGTGAAATCTGATTAAGTTCTATGGTTTCTAGTCAATTGGTCATCACTTGCTACTTTTTGGTGTTGTTGACATGTTTGTTTTGTTAATTGATTGAGTGTTGTTTTCTGTGGAAATCATTGAAAACAATGTTTTGCATTTGTTTTAGCTTGTATTTCGAAATTTTCTTTTCATGAAAATGCATTAGATTAGTTGCATTGAAAAGTTATTTTTTTATATTTGTCATTGAAAATAGATCACACTTTTTAGTGATTGAAAGCTAAAAATTGTATTAGGTGCATCAAATCATTCAAAATGGAAAGAAAAGAATAATTCATATAAGTGCATATTTGTAAAGTAAAACCATCTTGCTTTTGAAAAAGTGGCATTTAGGATAGCGAAAAGTGAAAATAGTTTTTACTTTTGGCATTGGATTTGGTAGATGAAAATGAAAGTTAGTGGAAGGCATTTTTGCGTCGTGCAGTATTGATTGAAATTTCTTCCCTTGATTAGTCTAACTTTCATTGAAATGAAAAGTTTTCATTTTCTCATATCGTTGCATCATAAGTGTTCAGGTGACACCGCTTTGAGCCTTAAAACTGAAACATAATTGAAGATAAACATTAAAACTTACCTCAATTAACCTAAGGAGCATTTGGAACTTAATGCAAATATCTAGCCTAGAGATGTGTTCCAACGTCTTTAAACATAACATTGTTGTTAACTACCCGCAGTGTATCCCAACAATGAAATCTCATCCGAGTATGGAAGTATATAGAAGGTTCTCTAGTACTTTTGGTTATATTAGAGGCACTTCGATATGATAAGTATATAGGGACACTCTCATCGAATGGTTCTACATTACACAATGATAACACGGATTTGTGCTCCCCATACCATTGAGTATATATTGGGAGACCCCACTTGGTTGCTATCTTTTAGCCACAGGTAACCAGGTCAGCCGCCTTGTAAACTTGATACACAGAATACATCATTCAAGGATATTGGACACCATATGTTAAGTCCTTAGTTTCGGCTGGGGTGTATATTGCAGTTCACGGATACTTGGTAACCCCTTTTGCCTAGATTACACCTTTTTATTCATTTTTGTTAAATTTCCTTAATAAACCTTAGGTTGATACCAATGGAAACATTTCCCGAGTCTACCGATCAAGGAAACCCCTCTGATGGGAATTCTAGTCTCTTTTCTTCTTTCAGAAATACTAGTGCTCCCTATATGGCAATGTTGTCCCTTCCTGGATTGACCATTGGTCTGCCAGTTTGGTTATTTTTTACCTCGATGATTCCAAGTGTCCAAACTACTTTTCAACTGAAATATCCTCCACCTGAAAAATATCAACGTCATGTTGATCCCAAATTTGACCCCTCGCCTTCTTCGGCTATTTCTCTGCATTGTTCTTCCTCTTTGCCTTGTGAAAGTTTGGATTCTAGTAACCAAGAAACTAAGAAGAAGAAGAAGCATAAGACAAAGAAGAAGAAGAAAAATAAGTAAGGGGGAAACCAGACAACTATTATTACTGATACAACTAATGAAGAAAAATCTTCCAACCAACCCCTGAAAGTAAAATTATCTTGCATGTTATGTAAGGGTGACTACCTTCTTAGGAATTGTCTTGATATTCCCAAGGTCTTAGAAGTGTGGTCTACAGGTTCACATCAATCTTTGTCATCGACCCCTACAGATCATGCTGGTGATAAACCATCAACTAGTAATAATATATCTCATGGGAAAAAGGGATTAGTCAAATTTCCCTGTAAGTTGTCTGAAGGTAATCATCTCATTCACCTTTGTGCTCTTATGGATTAAGCTTCCAACAAATTAGAAAACCTTACATCTTCCCAACCTCGTCTTCTGACTGGGTATAGAAATTTTTCCCCTCATCCTTCACTAGTTGATCTAATGATTGATCAAAAGTCATATTTGGTCAACCCCACTCTCTCTGAAAGTGAGTCTTGTGAATCTGTTCTCGAAACGTCAACAGAATGAACATAATCCTATGGATAATCTGGAACATGCTACCCACCTATCCCAGTTGGACCTCCACAACTCTCTCTTTTAGTTTTTTTAGTTTCCTAAATTGTAGCATAGTTTACTATTTTTAGCAGTTTTTTGGGTCCTAAACTTCTGGAGCCGTTTTGAGGCCCTAAACGACGTTATTTGGCAAATCTGGGGGAAACCTGGGTCCATGGACTGATGCTTCCCTTCCTAAAGTGGTAGTGCTCAGATAGATATTTCTAATGAGCTATTGTACATGTCAAACGAAGATCGTATGGCAAAGTTACGACCCCGGGAAATTGATGTACCAATTTACCCAAATGGGGCCCACAATTTGGCATTTCATCTTCTAAGGTTAGGTTTTGGGATTTTAAGGGTTTTCCATTGTTTCTCAACAATAAATAGGCCTTCGAGCCTCATTGTAACATAGTTCAGAGGCATGTAGCCACCACATCTCTTCTCAGAGATAAGCTACCATCGCCCTAGCTGTTTATTTCCATTTTCTGTTTTAACCATATCTTAGTGTTTTACATTAATGAAATGAAGTATTATTTCTGCTCCATATTTATGTTTATGGTTATCTCTTTAATTTGTTGCATTCCTGTTTAAATTCAAGTCATTGGTATCAGAGCGGTCTTCCTTTTTCTCTATTTTTCTTTGTGTGTCCCCAACGAGGTCGGGATATAAGGAGTTAGGGCTTGAATTGGTCAAACCTTTGCAATACTAGCCTCACAAATCCTGACGGCCTCCCATGGGGGATGAAAATAAAGACGAGGGGGCAGGAGTTCCTATCAAAATCTTGCTCGAAGAAGCCCTCGAGTGAAAACGGAACACGATGATGGACAACTTTTCCCAGATTCTTTAGTAGCTACCCAGAGGTGATGCGTCATCTTCCAATAGCTACTCTAGAAATGCCACACCGTTTAAGGTACGAGTTAATTTTGAAATCCCCATATTCTAGGGTAAAATAGATGCAGATGCCGTAGATAAATGGTTAAATCTGCTAGATGGGTATTTTTATGTTCATGAATTTTCACGTCAGAAAAATATCATTTTCGCTCTTCTCAAAGCAGTCCCCCATGTCAAGGACTGGTGGAAAACCTACTACGAGTAGAAGAATGAAAGTACGGGTTCACTATTTTCAGCTACACCCACTTAGGATTCATTCCGGGATGTCGTCAAGGAGTAGTACTACCCTGTCAAAAGCTATGAGGACAAATACATCAAATGGACCACACTCCGATAAGGAAGTGACCAACATGTGCCAGAGTTCACAAATATTTTTCATACCCTTTGCACACATTTGGGTATCAAATATTCTGAGCTACATCTGGTACTCAAATATCACAGCTTCCTACATAGATACATCTAGGAAGAGATGGAGTTCCTGAACATCTCCTCACTCGGCACGACGTATCGATACGGTGTCAGAATCGAGAAAAAGTTCAAACAGAAGAAACGAGACTTTGGATCTACAAATCCGAAGCCCAAAGGATAGATCCAAGGCAGGGTGACCCAAGACAACCCATCAAAGCCACAAGAAAAGAACAACACCACGAAGCCGAAGAAGGACACAGGAAAGTGGTGTGAGTTCCACAAGAGTCCCACTCATAACACAAGTGAGTGTAGGACGAAGCAATCACTAGTGGCCAAGTTGAAGGCTTCCGAATCAGATGCATGTTCCGACCCTAAGCCAGAACCCAACAAGGGG
Source organism: Pinus taeda (assembly GCA_000404065.3). Classification (NCBI taxonomy): domain Eukaryota; kingdom Viridiplantae; phylum Streptophyta; class Pinopsida; order Pinales; family Pinaceae; genus Pinus; species Pinus taeda. The sequence continues at coordinate 8,501 of APFE030449820.1, read as the reverse complement.
AATGGCAAAGGGAAGCAGATCATTGATGCAGAGCCCAACGCAAACGTTGCCACCACCAAGATCCAGAAGAATGAACCCAAAGATCCGGAGGAGGGGGAGCATCTTTTCCACTCACAGATGTGGGTCAACGGTCCGCCGCTGCAATTCATTGTCGACAGTGGTAGCAAAAAGAACCTCATTTTAGTAGAGGTCGTGAAGCGATTGGGCCTATCGACTACACCACACCCATAGCCGTACAGTATCGGGTGGCTTCTTGAAGGATGAGATCTCAAAGTTCGTCAGCAGTGTCGCCTTCCCTACAGCATCAAGCCCTTCACAGACGAGGTATTGTGTGATGTTATACCTTTGGATGTTTGCGATGTACAATTAGGCTAGCCATACTTGTGGAGGCAACATGTTGTATATGAGTCAAGGCCTCGCACTGTCATTATTTCTTTGGATAATTAATTATACATGATCCCAGAGGTAACCCCACCTACCTCCACCTCTTTTATCACTCCTAAGAAAGGCAGCAATCTCATCTTCTAGACTAGGATATTCATTTTTTGTCTAGTTCACTACCAAAGTAAGGGGAAGATCACTGCTAATCCATGACACCCGCAAAGGGTTCCTCCATGCAGCAACAACAAAAAAGGGATACGATCATGACAGAACACAGGAACAACTTCTCCTCACCCATAGGGGTAACAAACAAGTTTTAGGTGGGCGATAAAGTTTGGTTACATCTGCAGAGAGAATGCCTTACCAGAACCCATCAGAAACTCAAACCACTCTGACATGGTCCTTATACCAATACCAAGGTTACGTGCAACAATTCTTTGAAGCAAAAAATTCCTCCATTTCTTCACTTTTGCCGAGGTTCAATGTGGACCGTTGTCCACCATTCTTCCCACCATTTCTGGACACATCAAAGATTGTAGAACAGCTCACCAGAGACCCAACTTAGCAAGAGCTTCCTCATCTCAGGGAGGAACCCAATGTAATGGGGACCATTGCTTCCTAAGCGAGGAGGAATGAACTAGGTGGATGTTGGTGGCGACCCACCTATCCCATTTGGACCCCCACAACTGTCTCTTTTAGTTTTTTCAGTTTCCTAAATTGTAGCACAGTTTACTATTTTTAGCAATTTTTTGAGTCCTGAACTTCCAGAGCCGTTTTGAGGCCCTAAATGACGTTTTTTGGGAAATCTAGGAGCAAAATGGTTCCATGGACCGATGCTGCCCTTCCTAAAGTAGTAGTGCATGAATAGATCTTTCTAACGATCTATTGTATGTGTCAAATGGACATCGTATGCCAAAGTTACAACCCCGGGAAATTGATGTACCAATTTACCCAAATGGGGCCCACAATTTGGTGTTTCATCTTCTATGGTTAGGTTTTGGGATTTTAAGGGTTTTCCATTGTATCTCAACAATAAATAGGCCTTCGAGCCTCATTGTAACACAATTCAGAGGCATGTAGCCACCACATCTCTTCTCAAAGATAATCTACCATCACCCTAGCTATTTATTTCCATTTTCTGTTTGTAAGCATATCTCGGTATTTTACATTAATGAAATGAAGTATTATTTCCACTGCATCTTTGTGTTTATGATTATCTCTGTAATTTGTTGCATTCTTATTTAAATCCAGATCATCATGTATCATCTATCTTAACATTCCTTGATCAATTAAGTAGGTTTCTTTTGAATATGTTATTTGTATTTGCATGCCTTATTGTGTCTTGATCTCTTGTGCAGGTGCATAAACACTGTGAGCATCAGGAACGAACCCATGACGCAGGTGATCCAAGGTCTTGAACAAAGGAGATCAAGATAGCATCAGAATGAGGTAGGCCATCTTCTTCATCTCTCATTTCAATTGTAACTTAGGAAAGTTTCTAGTATATTGTCACTTGGGTTGCTAGTCCCACTCATTGGGATAGAGGGATTGTCTCTGTCTATAGAGAGGATTTACATAGACAATAGGTCTACTTGGTGAATCTTACTTCACCAAGCCTACTTATTTCTTTTTCCTTTACCAAATCTACATGTTGTTTTTTCCTTCACCCAGACTACTTCTCCCAAAAGTTTTTGTTTTTGGCCTCTTCCCAAGAGTGAAATTTTACAACATGCCATGTATCCAATTTTACAAATATGACTCAGAAAATTTTACCTAAGTTACTTCTACATGTCTCCTTGGATACTAAATTTTCATAGCTTAAAAAGTCCCATACAATAAGTTATATAAAAAAAATACCAAACTAATATGTTTGAATAGATTTTAGCACAATTCAATAATCCTAAATTCTACACAATATATCTTGTAAATCATAAAAAATGAATGTATGGAATTTATACTATATGTACTTATATATCTCTCATTTATATCTTAAATATTTTACAATCTGAAACATCTTAGAAGAAAATTAATAGTGAGAATGCCAAACCAACCTATTTGAAGTGGATTTCAGGAGGATTCAAGAAACATTATATTCCTCAGAACATATATGCTAAATTACAATGAACGTAAGTAAAAAAAATTATAGTAGGCACATTAAGATCTTCCCTGCATCTCCTCTAAGTTTAATGGTTTGAAACAATGTAAATGAAAAGCTATAAAAAAAATTCTATGTTGACCTGTTTGAAGTATATTTCAAGAGCCATCAAGAAGCCCGAGTCCCTTAGAGTGTATATTTAAAATTACAGTGAATGGGAGTCTAACATTCATAAAATAAGTATGCAAACATCTCCCTCTACCTCCTCTAATTTTCATGGTATAAAGCATCCAAGAAGAATATTTATAGTAAATATTCTAAGATGACTCATTCTATCCATAAATCACTTTTTTATTGCACCTTTAAGGTCCTAAAAGTATTCCAAAACTTTCATTATGCACCTCCAATCTCGTCTTAGTTAGATTTTCTCCAAATGCACTAATCTATCCTTTATTAATAATGTTCATATATTCAATTATGGGGCTAACTTATAAAACTGACTGGACCGGCCTGTACCTTCTAGCTGGGACAACTTATACTTTTTGGCTATCCCATACTAATAGAATATTTCATATCTCCTCCTTCATATGGTGTTAGAGGGAGAGTCATGTTCCATTGGAAAGGTCTTGGACTAATATTTTCAACAATATATCCTAAGCTCTAATTTGACCTAGCTATTTAGATTAAAAATTCTTTCAATGATAGGGTATTGGAACTCGACGTAAAGAAAAAATTGGGTATCCATCTATAACAATATTTAACATGGACATCTATAGTCTCAACTCATCCTTGACATTAATGACAAGGGTATTTCCACCGATACTAAGGCACATGTAAGTGCAAGTCAAAATAGGTAACCATGACAATATAATGTTACAACAAAATAACATAGGTAAGTTCCAAGGTGATATTTTAGATATATTGAATGATTTTCCTCCCATATATTTCATATACCAAGGTTTTACCAACCGAAAAATAAATTCCAAACTACTTTGAATAAAATTCATTCTTAGTTATCACAAATAAATCCAATTATGCACTCTTAAAAATGTTTAATCCCAACGTAGAATGTATTGAACATAATGATATGAACATTGTTGATTCTTGATATGTCTTATTGTGGGTATTTGATGTAACTTTTTGACCTATAATATTTTTCATCTTCTAACTTGATTTATTATGACTATTTACAAGCCCATTATTTTTAATGTAATGATTTATATTTCATGCCAAGTAGATTTTATTGTTGTTAAGATTATGCAATTTTATATTATTATGAATTTAATTCGTTATCACTCCCCATTACCAAACCTACGTGGGAGGGACTAAGCTTCCATATAGCCCTTGTTAGTTATTAATATCACATTATAAACTATAAGTTAAAACTTTTATTTATTGTAATTATTTTTGTGAAGTTGTTTGTCTAATTATTATACCCTTGTTTAGAAAAATTCAATTGTTTGCCACTATTTTGGTTGAAATAGTTATTATTTTCTTCTTTATGTTTCTCTTTTAAAAGTACTTTTTAACTTTAAAAAAAACTAAGAATTTTTAAAGGTTTATATACAATATGTTGATGAGAAAAAGATTAAGTAGTGATGGAATACATATTATAGTTTCAAGAACAACCCAGTACAATAAATGTTTAATAATGGAAAAATTCCTCTATGATCTACTTATTATTCATATGAATTTTCAAGCTTAAAATTAAATGAAATACACCTTATCCAATTCCATTCTTAACGATAGGGTTCCACCCATAGTGTGTGACACTCTATCGGGTGCCTGATGAACAATCCTAAGTTGATTAATGTGAAGCGTGAGAGGCTTTCTATCATTGCATTTGTTGGACACCTAATCCTAAATGGGCTAGTGTGGAAGCTAAACAGACTAAGTAGTCCAAGGGACCTTGGGATGTGAATCCCAACGGTCACCATATTGTACTATAAATGTACATCTATTGTTAATAAAAATTGCAATGCAAGCCTTATCTTTCCTATTTGTTCTCACTGTCCATGTCTGTTTAACATGGTATCAGAGCAGGCAATTGCTGGCCTTGCTCATATTTGAGCCACTTGTTTTGTGGCCTCTCTGTGCATGGCAGTTCTGCATTCCTGTGGATAGAACTATTATTATTGTGTGCATCCATATTTCATTTCATGCTGCAAACTCTCTGTCTGATATTCCTCTGACATAACGCCTCTGTCACACCTGCGCTGCCCTGAATTCGCTCAAAATACAAAACCGTTCTAGTGCCTCTGGGCTCTGTCCATTAACGCTCTGTCCACTGCCTGCTCCTCTGTCCACTGACTGACATGGTATGCGAACGTTGAAACCCTCTCATCCGTTACTCTTCACTGTTTGAAATGTTGATTGAAACGCTCTCATACGTTACTCTTCTAAATGCCCTTCTGCAGGGCTCTAGAAGCTCTTTCTTGTTTTGTACTACGTTTTCATTTACCACATCCCAAGTTTGGCACATGTTCAAGCGCCGCTTGCAGAACTCGAGTCTAATCGTCTTTGATGTCATGAGTCATATTTTTCTCCTCCTCGGTGTGCTTCTCCTCCGAGCCTGCCTGCGTGGGCTCGGGCTTCACATCTTCATGGGTTGAAGAAGAGGATACATCGTCTGAAAGCGCCCTTAAATAGTAGGGAAGTGGCCTATTATTATTTCGCAAAGGAGACTGAGAAGGATGGAAGAGCGGGGGATTATTGAGATCGCGATGAATTGATGATGAAATCAACAGCCATCGGGTTCTCCGGATGCCATTGGCGAAGCTCCACCTAATTATGTTCATGGTCGAATGAAATGAAGAAATTTGAAAGGGTAGAATCAGTATATTGAAAAGTTTTGATTGTTTAGGATGATAGCAAAAACCCCCTTCCCTGTGGCTGATTCGCTTGGCTCCATAATGCCTGCCTGAAACCTTTCTTCCCTGAACAGAGACACGTGTGCACAACACAGCCAAGCTCCGAGTTGAGTGAATTGAATTTTTATTCAGTTAAGTGGGATTTTTTTCACTTGCTTTAACGGTGGGAGTCTCGTGAGGATCATCCGAAATTTCTCGTAGACTGACTGTCGCAGCAAGGGCTTTCAGCTCGAAAGGAGCTGGAAGTGATGTCATTGGAATTGATCTTGGCACCACAAACTCATGTGTAGTAGTTAGCGAGCATTCTCAGGCCATCCCAGACCAAACTAATTGGAATTGGCCTCCCACAGGTTGCGGTACAGAGGTATGGAGTCTCGTGCAGTGCATCGTCAATTGTTCACAGAAGCGGCGGTTTTCGATTCTTAAAATGGAAGAAGGAAAGTGATCTTTTTAGAGAAAGTGAATGAGAGACACCCATAACCAGTGATATTTCTTGCTATTAGATGTGCTTGTTATAGTGTATAAATTCTCAAGGACTGAAAATGGCATGGATGATGCCACTTATTCTTTAGATCCGTTTATTCAAATCTCTTTTGAGGAATTGTTATCAAAAGCATTGCTATTATTTGGTTTTCTGGATTTTATTTCTAGTTGGAGCAGAAAATCTAGTCTTACATTCCTGGGACAATATTTAAGCTCTGTTTGCCATATGCTTGTTTCATCTATTTTGTCTTCAGTTTGCTGATAAGCTGGCTATAAACTACATCATCCCTGGAGAGCTTCGGTATTATTTTTGATTGTGTAGTGCGCAACCATCCATGATTTATGGAAAGTGGAAGAATGTAAATGTACTTTGTAGAGTGAGACATTTGTGGCTGGTGATATTAAATACTATTGGAATGAATACGCATACATTCTCTTATACACTGGAAATGGTATGGATTATGCTAGTCTGCTACTAGTTTGTCCAATTTGAATTTTAGTCGGAGGAAGAAAAGGTAGGCACTCCTTCCAACATGCTTGTTTCATCTATAAACTGCATCGCTCTTGGAACTACTATATCATATTAAATGGACAATGCACAACTATTTATAATGTTGTTGAAACTGAAAGAAAAGCAGAGTACTAACAGTTAAAACAGGTTGTGGCTACCGGCTAATGCTGCTTTTGACTTTGCTTCTTGGTTCTTTCCGGCATCGGTTTCTTTATTTTCCAGGTGGCTCTGTTCAACATAAATAGTTGCCTCCACCTTACGATATTATTGATGTCATCTGGTATTTTACATAATATTCCAGAATAAGAAGCTATGGCGTCCATGTTTTTTTTTTTTCAACACTGTTGTCAGCATATATATATTTCAATATGACTTGGAGAAGTTCAGGCCCATATACCCATGATTTTCTTATTGTCATATTCTTTGGAGAAGTTTGAAGAGATTTGTTATTGACCGTGGAATAGTTTTGGCTAGTCTTTGCATCAGATTTGGATTTTTCATCTTTTCAACAAGCTTTTAGCGTTCTGAGGAACTCAAAGTATCAGCTAGACACTGCATTTTTTTTGGGAAAATGGATCAAATTGGTGAAGTATTAGAGTTTTTTGAAAACTCTAATACAATCTACTTCTAATGACACATTCCAAATCAGCAAAGCCTCTCTCTCAAAAATTCAGACATGTCTACAAAATGCACAAGAAAAGATTGATTTTTTGCAGCTTGAATCACAGCTACAACAAGAAGAGCTACATAAAAAAAGACACCATTCTGAACCTGTTTCTGTTCAAAACATTGAGACAACCACCCATCAGCAGCAATTTAACAAAGCAGCAGTTGTACATGCAGATGCAGAAACTCAATCTGCACTTCCCAAGCCCATCATCAGACCTTGGGAACAGCTTGTCCACAACAAGCACAAAACTGGTCTTGGATATGACAAGGACTTGTCCTTTCATATTCCAGACTACGCCAAGCCCATTCAGTTTCAGAGTGCTGGTTTAATTCATGACAGTTCACCTGCTCCTTATGACAGTTCAGCTTCAACTGTTCCAGACTCTGCCCCTCTTCCACGGCAATAACAACAACAGATCGTGAAATGCCAACACTGTGACCGAGTTGGCCATTTGAAAGATCATTGTTTTGATCTTCATCCATGTAAGCACTTCCATAAAACCAGTCATTCTTCAAACAGATGCTTCAAAAACAAACACCCTGCAAGAACAAAGATTCATCTAGGATGGATCGCTTCTTGGCAATGGGCATCAACAGCCAAGAAGATATTTCAAACACATGTCAGAACTTGTTTCAGAATATTGAA
>APFE030449809.1:82289-115215 GCA_000404065.3 Pinus taeda | reverse complement strand
AGTTTCCACCATCCAGGCTGCGAGGAGTTTTGTATTCATTATGTTGTAGACCAATCATAAACAGATGGCTGTGCCCATACTATGTCTACACGAGTCTATGATTATGATGTATTATAAAATCATTCCTGTATCAAAGTAGTTAGTCCAATAGTTAAAGTTTTGATCTGAGTATGGGAATGCCTACCTCAGCATGATATCATCTTATACATGTATTTTGTGTTGAAAATTGCAGGTTCTGACCAGGCTCTCCACAAGATGATCCTCGAAATGATAAAGTACTTCACCCTTCCTATATGATATAACACCCTTATCTATTACAGGCTTCGTACTTTAGGGGGCAATCTGTTACACTGAAATTTATCACCATGACTATCTGCAGTTAATATGGCTCCATCAATAGTCATATTATCCTCCTTGTCAAGCCTCATACCTCTGCTCTTCATGTCAAACTTCAAAAAGAGAGAAAGGCACTTAAAAACATGTTTTATCTCTGGGTACGCAGGTTCTCTCTACCTTGCCTATGTGTACGCACTCCAAACACACTGTACCTGCGTACTTGTATGCTCTGTAAGCCAAAGGATGGGTGCGTACCCCTGGAAAGGTCAAAAGCCGCGAGTTTCATCTTTAAAAAGTTACTTGTGGTCACTTCTAGAGCCTTCTAGAAGAGTGTTTGACGTGTATTGAGCGCCTCCAGATGGTTCATGCATCCCTATGATAGAGGAGCTTATTCCATCAAGAGAGGAGCTACCCCATCCAAAAGAGGGAGTATCCCATTGATGTTGGAACTGAATAACCTCCTCTAGAATACTATAAATACAGGCATTGGGCCATGGGAAGGGAGGTTGAAAGCTGAACATTCTAAAGGGTAAATGCTGCTGGAATTAGGACTTCCATTGTTGACTTGTGAGGAGAGATCACTATCCTTCCTTGTTGCCGTATTGGGAGTGGGTGAGCTTGTCAAAGTAGAGGAAATCTCTTGTTGGACCCTGGGAGGAGCTTGCACAACACCAAGGCTCAGGTTGTAATGGTTCCTTTTTTGTTTCCTTAATACAAATAAGTCCATTCTTCTCAATGATTTGTTGTTAATGAATTATTTCATGTACTCCTTGGTCTATGTGATGAATATGCTTTGTTTATGATGAATATTCAGGTGTTATGTAATCGTTTGCTTTGTTAGTGTATGCAGGTCTTAAAGTGAAGGAGGAGCTCATCTGGATCAGCAAGGCTGGACTGCTACAACAAGCGTTGGACCTAAGGTAAGATCGGAAAACACTTGGTCTCTCATAGAATAATGTGTGTTTAGAGAAGGATTGCTCTTGTTTGGTTTGTTTGTCACTAGAGAGTCTTAGACTCCTAGGGAGGTTAGGTTTGTCCGCAAAAATAACTCTTTCCACATGAAAGTTAGGGTACATGTAGACTTGATGGCCCTATTATGTGGACTTGAGATCTGGTGAGGCACTTGGAAGCTTTAGAAAATAACATCGCGTGAGTTTTTGATCATTGGATTGATCGTATCATAGGAGGATTTTTCATTGAGATCATGATTGATATGACCATTGGCTCTAGCGAAGAAGAGTGTAGGCTCTTCAAGGGACTGCGAGATAAGTATTTAAAATCTCTAAAAACTTGGATTAAGATGTTTTTGTGTGAAAATGGTTTATGCCACTACCTTGATGTTTGAGACTATGTGAAGTGGAAAACTCTTCAGAAGGAATTGAGACTTAGGCTCAGAATATAGTCCGCTATTGGGATCCTCTTCAAGCGATGACGAAGGAACTATTTTGAATACACCATGAAGTGCGTTGTAGTTGGTAAGCCATGGTATCTCAAGGATAACTCATCCATCCACTCCACCTCCGTCTCATACACTTACACCTTCACCACCACCTCCATCTCTACCTCCACCATTCAATATGGAAAACGCAATGAAGATGTTGGTATTTAAAGAGGTAGGGAGGAAAGACCCTGAGAAATTTTGGTTTGTTGCAAATGTTGTGTGGACAGTGCAGCAGATCACTAATGATAATCTAAAGAAAGCATAGTTTTTCATAGAGTTGCAGGATAGGGTGTTGACTTGGTATATCAAGTATTGTTAAGACAAACTTGCCACAACATTGGCAGAGACTCAGCAAGCATTGAACAATGAGTTTAAGAAGCCTAAGTCTTAGGCGTAGTCTATTATAGAGCTTAAGGAAATACAACAAATGGGAAATGAATATTCCTGGGATTTTGATTAGAGGCTGAAATGCCTAATTTGGTAGGCTAATATGAACATCATGGATGAACAACACAAATATTGGTACATTGCTTCATTGTTTCCTCACCTAAGATTACCATTATCACAACAGAAGATAGTAATGCAAGAAGAATCCGTGGAGATCGTGATGAGGTTGGAAGCCTCACCAATACAAGATACGAAAATTAGATTACAATAGATTCACTCGCAGTTGGAAAGTTTGCACCTGGAGTTGCAGAGCCTGAAGAAGGGAAAGGAAGCCCATCCATAAGTTCGCGCAGAAGTTTGGTGCTTGAAATGCAAGGGCCCTGGTCATGATAAGGACCATTATCTGGTTTATCAAAATTATCTTATTTGGGGGGGTTTGTCCCCCTAAAGCCAGAACATATTGTGGGCCCAAGCACAGGAGCAACATCGTGGTGCGCTATTTTTCAGGTTACAGGATAGGATGCGACACACAATTGCTATATACTACAAAAATTTGTACAAACCCCCAAGCAATTGTTTTTAAATTTCTACAATTATGTCGGTCATGATGAGCACCATTTTCGAAGTTATGAATTAATGATGGATAGAACCCCTACCTATCGAATGCAAGAAAAAACTTGACCTCAGGATCAAAGCACAAGTGCAACATATGGAGGGATTTCAAGGTTGTGGAAGAAGAAGAGGAGGAGGGGCTAGAAGAGGTCATGGACAAGTTATTTTTTATAACTATGGTGAAGCTAGACATTTTGCACATGACGGTCCGAACCCAACACATCCATCTTTTCAATATTGCAGACATTTCAACCATGCGATAGAAGATTTCCCGATACATATAGCAAAGATGCAAGAAAAGAAGATGCAAACCTAGTAGCCTAATCAGAATATCTAGATAATGGGGGCAAAGCCTTTTGAAGAGGATCATAACATTAATATCGTAATGCGCAGTAGTATGACCACAGGTGAAGATAAGAGAAAGCAGCCAGAAACTGAGGGATGGGTGCGCAAGGCTGCTGAAAAGGAAGTCGAGTTTGACCTCAACCGAGCTAAAGAAACTTTTATGGTAGATAAAAAGAAATTCGCTGAAGCCTCTACATCTGGGAGTCAAGAGAAATCAGCTAGGAACAATGAAGTGCAAGATGTGGATCATTCACTGTTGGCTACTTTCTTGAAAACTTGTATGAAGTTGCTGAGAGATCAGAAGGAATTAGAAGGGCTACAGGAAGTGATAGAAAATGTATGGATAAGATTAAGATTCATTCAGAGTAGCACATTGTGAGGAAATTGGGTAAGCATAAGAAGCAAACAGGGCACAAGATGAGGCTAACCATGCAGATCAGGGAGTATGAAATGGACCAAGTCATCCTGGATTTGGGTTCTAATGTGACTGCACTCCCAAAGAAAACATTGGAAGGATGGGGAAACATGCACTACAATGGTCTCCTATACAGCTACGCATGGCTGATCAGCAGAATATCATTCCTATGGGGCTCCTTTATGGGGTAACTATGGACATTGAAGGAGCAAGAGCGTTGGCTGAATTTGAGGTAATTGAAATAGTGGATGACAACAATCCTTACCCTCCACTAATAGGAATTTATTGGGCCTTCGACATGGATGCAGTGATAAATATAAAGAAGTGAAGGATGACTTTTGAGAAGAAGGCACTCAGGGTTATTGTGCCACTGGACCCTACTAAAGGAGTGCGCTACACTGAACGAGTCCGCAACTATGAGGAGGATGATGATTTGGATCAAATATACAAGATTACTACGCGTGATGAATATTGGATCAATCCTACTATGGATGGATGAATCACATGAGATAGAGACAGCTCATGTACCTCATATTCAGATGAGGATCTTGAATGCTAGCAGAATAGGTTGCATGATTTCTCTACGCTACATTTCAATATGATGACAAAATCATTGCGATGTGTATCTACAGAGGTAAGAAAAATTATGCATTATGATGGCTTAAATGATGTTAATATCCTTTTGGATGAGTTTGAAATGGAGGTACCCAAGGAACATTGATTCTAGGCACTTGAATTGGCACTACACACTACGCATGCCCAATGGTGGGGTACACATAAGGAAATCCTCTATGACATGAAGGAATAAAAGCGAATGATGAAGCTGAGGTTTGGATACATTAATACCTGGATGACTGAGAAATATAGTGGAAAGGATGATCCATGCGAGCACTTGGTGCAGTGGTGATCCAAATTTAAATAGGAATGTAACAAATTACAGAGATAACCATAAACACAAAGATGTAGTGGAAATAATGCTTCATTTAATTAATGTAAAATACTGAAATACGCTTACAAACAAGAATGGAAATAAACTAGCTAGGGTGATGGTAGCTTATCTCTGAGAATAGATGTGGCGGCTACATTCCTCTGAACTCCTTACAATGAGGCTCAAGGGACTTTTTATTATTGAACAATAAGAGCAAACCCTGAACAACCAAAACCCTAACCCGAGGAGATGTAACAAAAATAGTTTATGTGTTAGAAAATTATATATTACAGAGCAATGGAACACATAAAATATTGCAAAAATATGAACAAAAAAAATGCATAAAACAAGAGAGACATAGATATACGTGGTTCACCCAATTTGGGGTACGTCCATAGAGAAACAACCAGTCCTTCCTTTTATATTATCCAATAAACTCAAGAATACAACCTACAACAGATCCACTGTAATTCCCTCTTCACTCTCAATCTCCTCTCTCTTCCTCACTCAAAATACAAATATAAATAGACACAATACAATTCCCTCATATATAGCGACGGGTTGCCTTCTAGGGAAAAAACCTTAAATTAAAGATAACTTCTACCGTCAATTCTTTGCCTAATGAACGGTCCAGATTGACTATGAAATTACAAAATTTTACAAGGAAATTTTACATCTATTCTTAGCTTTGGGGGTGTTGCCCCCAATCCCCCCGCTAGGGGGGGCTCCCAAAGGTCACAGTCACCACCCCCTGGACCCCCCCTGCAGCGAATATTTTATGGGCGGCATTGCCACCCCATTACAAACCGGGGTCCAATGCAGCGATACCTTTGAAGATAATCAGGCTCCACACCCAACAATCTCACACTTGGAGACTGATTATAACAACTCCACCGCTACTTCATTTGTTGGACAATGACTCCACTTTGGACCTGGTTGTTTCTCATCTTCTTCATTATACTTGAAGACCAAATGAAACTAAGAAAATTATCAATTTCTCCCTGGTTACAGCTTTTGTTAACATATCTGTAGGATTTTGGTTAGTGTGTATCTTTTCCAACTTCAACTATCCATCTTCCAACGCTAGCCGTATGAAATGGTACTTTAGTTGTATATGTTTAGTCTTGGAATGAAATGCAAAGTTCTTTGCAAGATGTATGGCACTCTAGTTGTCACTGTATAACTTGCCTAACTCCTGCTTCTTACCCAATTCATCCAAAAACCTTTGTAACCAAATCATTTCTTTACTAGACTCTGTAGCAGCAACATACTCTGCTTCTGTTGTTGAGAGTGCAACAACACTTTTTAGTTTTAAGACCCAATTAACAGTTGTTTCACCTATAGTAAACACATACCCTGTTGTGCTTCTCCTGTTATCTCTATCACCCATCATATCTACATCAACATATCCCTGTAGAGCAATGTTTGAACCACCAAAGCATAATGCTTGATTTGTGGTACCTCTCAAATACTTGAGAAGCCACTTCACTACCATCCAATGTTCTTTTCCTATTGTTCATGTACCTGCTTACAACTCCCACTGCATGTAAAATATTAGGCCTTGTGTAGACCATTGCATACATTAAGCTTCCAACTACTGATGCATATGGAACTTTAGACATATGAGTCATTTCTTCTTGAGTCTTGGGACACTCCTCCTTACTTAATTTGAAATGGCTAGCTAAAGGTATACTAATTGGTTTTGCATTCTGCATATTAAACCTTTTCAACACCTTTTCTATGTACTCACTTTGAGACAATGTTAATTTGCGATTCTTCCTGTCTCTAGTTATTCTCATACCAAGGATTTGTTTTGCAGCACCCAAATCCTTCATTGAAAATGAGTTTTACAATTTTCTTTTGAGCACATTTATTTCTTGCATGTTAGAACCTACAACGAGCATGTCATCTACATATAATAACAATATAATATAGCTGCCATCATTTTGCCTTTTGCGATAAACACAATGATCAAAGTGACATCTAGTATAACCTTGTTCAGACATAAACCTGTCAAATTTTAGATACCACTACCTTGGAGCCTGTTTTAAGACATGCAATGTCTTCTTCAACCTACACACTAGTTTATCCTTCCATTTTACCTCATATCCTTGTGCCTGCTGCATATATATCTCTTCCTCCAAATCCCCATGGAGAAAGGATGTCCTTACATCTAACTGCTCAAGATGAAAATCTTCAGCTGCTACTAGACTTAAAATAGTTCTAATTGAAGTCATTTCAACAACAAGAGAAAATATCATATCAAAGTTTATACCCTTTTTCTGTGCAAACCCTTTCACCACAAGTCTAGATTTATACTTTTTTCTACCTCCATCTTCTTCCTTCAACTTGTAAACCCATTTATTCTTCAATGTTGTTTTACCTGCAGCGGCCCCTCTGTGGACCCCCCTGCAAAGAATATTTTATGAGTGGCGTTGCCACCCAATTACAAAGTGGGGCCCAATGCGGCGATACCTTTGAGTAGAGAAGATAATCAGGCTCCACACCCAACATTATAGGCCTTGTTGGGGTGAGTTGGACAACCAACTTCCCAGGGTCACAACTTGGTCATATTATATTCGTTTGACGTGCATGATAGCCCATTGGAAATATATCTTCGAGGAATACGATGGAAAATATGATTTTATATAGAAAATAGTAAACATTGCTACAATTAAGGAAACTAAAAAATTGAAAGAAGCAATGGTGGGGGTCCAAGTTGTAGCTTGTTCCATGCAATCTAGATTTAACTCTGTGGGTGTGAGCTATTCTGCAATGTTGGATGTGTATAGTAATGGTGGAAAGTATGGCCAAAAGTGGCCCACATTGAACATTGGGTGCAGGCCGAGGAATAGGGGAATGCGGAGCTCAAATGCATTGTCTCCCACAACCTTGGTAATGGTGTAAGGACCATATCAGAGTGGTCTGAGTTTCCAATAGGCTCCGGTAAGCCGTTCCTTTTGCAAATGCAACCAGACTTTGTCGCCCACCTGAAACTTGTGTGGCAATCGATGTTGATCATGTCGCTACTTGTACTTGGCATTTGATTACTCCAGAATGTCATGGACCTGCTGGTGAATATGTTGGATGTGCTCAATGAAGTTATTTTCCTTATCTATTTTAGATTGGACATGAGCCAAATTTGTGTGAGTAGCTGCAAATGGCATGGCCACATCAATGGAACATAGTGGTTGGAATCCCAATCCCGCCTAAAAAGGGTTGTGGCTAGTCGAGCTATGGAGAGCCCAATTGTAGTTGTGTTGAACATAGTGAAGGCTCTCATCCCATGTGTGTGGATGCTTTGAGTTGTACATGCGCAGAATGTGTATGATCATCCTGTTGACAACCTCTGTCTAGCCATCAGTTTGAGGATGGAAGGCTTTGACTAACTGATTTTGGTGTCCAGAATCGACAAGAGACTGGACAAAAATGTACTGCGGAACTTGCTGTCCCAATCTGAGATGATAAATTGTGGGATCCCAAAGTGTACCCACACTCGTTCAAAGAATATTTTAGCAGTGGCTTCTGTTGTGATATTCTTCTTGCAGGCCACCATAATGGCCATCTTCAAGAACCTATCGACGACCACAAAAACATAGTCATTTCCATTCTTAGTGGAAGGAAGGCCCGACATGTAATCCATGGAGATGGATTCCCAAGGTCTACTAGGGGTAGGCAGTGGGATATAGAGGCCTTTCTTCTTGATGGTCAGTTTGGCAATGGCATAGGCAATGCATGATTTGATGTACTTCCCAAAATCTTGTCGAAGATTCGACCAATAGAAATACTTCTATAGTATTGCCACTATTTTCTTGACCCTGAAATGCCCAAACAGCCAGACTACAGTGTGATTTCCAAATCATCTTGGCACGCTCGCTTGAAGGAACACAAAGGTGACCCAAGTGGCATAACAGGGCATCCTGGTGATCCGAATTGGATCCTAAAATGCTCTCTAATTTTTCATGACTATTATTATGCTAAAATATTCAAGTCCTAGAAGAAATCAAAGTTATTAGAAGGAATCCTCATAACAGCTGCAGTTGTGACTAGAGCAGAGCAATGAGGACCCTCGATCGAGTGTGCAGAACATTGGCCCATGGTAACACGCACTGGCGCAAACTGGCAAAACCGGAGGCCAAATCAAGAAATGGGGTTGGTTTCTAATATGAGATTAGTGCTAAAGTGCTAATCGCATATCGCAGGGCATCCCCCTTAGTGAAGGAAAGCCCCGAAGTGCCCAGACCTGAAATCGCTATAAAATTCAGAAAATATAACGCACCTGGTTTCGTAGTGTGAGATTCCATAATCTGGCAGGATATTGGAAGGCCTCGAGGTAGTAAGCAGTTTTTACTTAGTCCTGCCCGATGCCACACATCGAGCAACACGCATCTGGTGGATGAGAGAGAAAAATACCCACATTAGATGGGTAAGCATCGTGCGACTTTGTTATAAACATTTTTGGGCACTTCAACCCCAATCATAAATGTCCATAAACTGAGGGCTCCTAAGTCCCTAAAAGTGTTGATTCACTGTCTAAAGGAACAAGGTCAGCTGATTACATCATCTCCCAGAAGTTCTCCACTGAAAACTACTCATAAATGGTCAAAACTGGACCCATACTGAAAGCTCAATGTAGAGGGTGTGATGCATATCACCTTCCCAGTGTACAAGGTGTGATGCATACTGAATTGCTCCTCTGTAGGGTGCGATGGTCGGGAATGGACAAATGGTAGGGACAAAATGTGAGGTTGAAGATCATGGAATCTTCCAGAACCTTCCCCTCTAACACTTGCCTCTCTTTTTTCGACCAAGGATGAGTAAGAGATCATCATTCGCCAAGTGGAAGCAGGAACAATCAGAGAGAGGATACTAATCAAGATCCCAGAAGATGACTCACCTCTCTGTAATCATCTATATATGGATCCCTCATCACAGAGATCCGGAGGCTAGAATTTTGTATCTTATAGAGAAGTTTTGTTGGTTTTCCGGCGTACATTCACAGTGTTGGGTGATCTAGCTTTGCTTGAGATGAAGAAGGGCTTCCTAGCTGGAGGATGATGCTGGGTCAGAACACATGGTTGTAATCCTCTTGCTACTTTTCATCTTAATAAAACTATTCTTGTTTCCTTCCATATTCTTGTGTACTTGTTTATATATGCATGTATATGGTTAATACACATCTGATCCTGTATTATTTATGAATTTAGATCCTTGTTTCTTGGATAGTAGTATGTTGTTGTGATTCCACAAGTTCTTTTGAAGTTGGGTAGACAAAGAAGAAGCGGCGAAACTCTATCAAGAAGGAGAGGAAATCGAACGCAAGACTCAGGTTGGTCTTCTTGGTTCTCATGTTGTCTATTTTCATAAAAGGAAACAATAGTAGACTTTGATTGTTTGTTTCTAAGATAGCCACCCATCTTAGTGGGAATAGCAGTGTCTGAGTGGAAACTATTCCCGAATAACACTAGTGCTTTCATTATTCTGCTCGCAATAGGTTTCCCACCAGTCCTTGACATGGGGGGCTACTTTGAGAAGAGCGAAAACAATCTTTTCTTGACTTGAAAATTCATGAACAAAAAAATATCCTTCTAGCAGATTTAACCATTTATATATGGCATATGCATCTATTTGACCCTCGAAGATGGGGATTTCAAAATTAACTTATACCTTAAACGGTGTGGCATTTCCAGAGTAACTGTTGGAAGTCGATGTGTCGCCTCTGGGAAGTCGCTAAAGGATCTGCACAAAACTATCCATCATCGCATTCCCTTGTCACTCCAAGGCTTCTTCGAGAAAGATTTTGATAGGGTCTCCTGCCCCCTCATCTTTCTTTTCATCCACCATGGGATTTCTTCGGGATTTGCAAGGTTGGTCTTGCAAAGGTTCAACCAGTTCAAGCCCTAACTCCTTATATCCTGATCTCGTTGGGGGCATGCAAAAAAAAACAGAGAAAAAGCAGATCACTCTAATACCACTAATCCTGATTTAAAGAGGAACGCAACAAATTACAGAGATAACCATATACACAAAAATGCAACGGAAATAATACTTCATTTCATTAATGGAAAATATTGATAAACTAGAAATGGAAATAAACCAGCTAGAGCGATGGTAGCTTATCTCTGAGAAGAGATGTGGCGGTTACATGCCTCTTAATTGTGTTACAATGAGGATCGAAGGCCTATTTATTGTTGAGAAACAATTGAAAACCCTTAACATCCCAAAACCTAACCCTAGAAGATGAAACGCCAAATTGTGGACCTCTTTTGGGTAAATTTGTACATCAATTTCCTGGGGTTGTAACTTTGGCATACGGTCTTCGTTTGACGCGTACAATAGCTCATTAGAAAGATCTGTCTGATAACTACCACTTTGGGAAGGGCAATATCAGTCCATGAACCCATGTTGCCCTAGATATCCCAAAAAACATCGATTAGGGCCTCAAAACGGTTCCTGAAGTTTAGGACCCGAAAAAACTACTAAAAATAATAAATTGTGCTACAATTACAAAAACTAAAAAACTGAAAGAGACAATTGTGGGGGTCCAAATGGGACAGGTGGGTGGCCACCAACATCCACCTGGATCAATTTCTCCATTATACCAAGCACTCTTTGGTCATGATTCACCTTGTATGTCAAAACGATCCTGAAATACTCTTATCGAGGTGGAAAATTGGTTTCCTATGAGGGAAGCAACTTATATCAGATTATTTGGTGCATATAAGCCTCCTCTTGTTCTCCTAACATTAGAAACAAATAGGGAGCTCTTGCAAAATCTTTGTAACCAATTGGCTATTCAGTTATCCAACACATTGTCAAAAGGAAAGAAGGGACCCTAACCTTTTTTTTCCTCTAACAATTGGGGAATGTTTTATTGAAAAATTCTAAGAAGCCTGGGCTCAAGATGAAGAGATAAAGGGTTTCTATTTCATTGATCTAGGTGCCTAAAAGTATGACCCAAGGGGTATTGTAGCCTCACATTATAAAGAAATTGGTTTGGTTGGGCCCACAAACATGAGCGGAAAAATGAAGAGGATAAGGTCAAAAACAACTAAAATGCCTCTAGGGAATCGGGTGCAAATGAACACCAAGAAAAACATCGAGAAGAAAAGGACCAATCAGATGATGAAGACCAAGAGGGCATGAGCTTGAAATATCGGAGAGCTCTACTTAAATGGAAAAAATAATAGCAAAATAAGAATGGACAACAAAAGAAGAAGAAATGTGACCATATAGAAGATCTAATAAATGAGAAGGAAGAAGGTGGAGAGGAATAGACTCTCGAAGAATGAAATGCAACAATAGCTAAGAGAAAGAAGAAAGAAGCAAGCCTAGAAGAATAACAGCTTAGGACAGAAGAAGAAGAGTGAAAAGCACAGGAATTTGAAGAAAGAAAGAAGTAAGAAGAAGAAAGGAAAATGATTTAAAAAGAGCAATGAAGAAAATTTGAAGAGGACAAGAAAATGCAAGAAGAGGAGGAGGCCAAAAGACAATAGGAAGAACTTGTTAAGCAAGTTGAACTAGATCAACTCAATGGAAAATAATGAAACACATCAAATTATTAGCAAGGTCAAGGACCTAAGATGAATAATGATTTAATTCCTTTAGACATTTCTCTTTCCACTCCAATTACTAGCAGGCATCACCCATTAAGAGAGCTAGGCATCCTAGATGAAGAAGAAGAGGAAGTATTAGATATTACAAGGTTTACTTTTGATCAAATAATGTGCAAGATGATGTATAAAATGATAAAATGTCATGCCAAGAACCTAGGCAAGCCTATATTAGTGGTTACAGAGAAATAAATTGTCACATATACTACAATGAACACTGAGATGATTGCTTCAACCTAGACAACCTTTGTGACCATAATGGATTTAAACATGATTATACTGAATAGACAAGTTACTAAATTATAGACCAAGATTCATGCTTCTGATCAAAGAGTTTCTTAGGCAGAAGAGGAGAACCAGGATATGTGTTTAGCCCATTTAAGCAGTAAATGATTGCAAGCATCCATTTAATAGGAGGTGGAGACATTCGAGAATGTTATGACCCTAGTCTATGAAGAAATTATGGAGTTGCATCAGGCTACAACCACATTTCTATCCTTACAAGCTAAATCTAAGGAAATGGGGCAGCCATTCTCAAACATGCCACAATAGCTATTGATAATATACGTGAATTGACCACTCAATATCCATATGCGTCTTGACCCTCCCAAGAAAGGACTAGATAACTGTAGAAAATGACAAATTTAAAATTTTCATTAAGGTCCATTCACGAGACAAGATAACAAAGAACTTGGATAGAGTATTCGCTCCATATAGGAATTTGTGGAGTGGGTTGGAATCTATAATCAAGGTGCATAAAGTTCATTCTACCAAATCAGATGGTGAAATAAAACAATGAGGAGAGGTTCTGTAAGAAATACAAGAATTCCTCAGTCCTTTTAGGAAACCTACTACCATGGAAAACTTATAGGTTACGAAATAACATGTAAGGAATACACCAAGCTTGTTACCCTTCCCAATCATATTAAGATAAAGAGGAACACTTTGTTGTTAGATTCCCTAGAGTGTCTTCATCGGAATGGAGATGCATAACAAGATAAGGTCATCAATTTTGCAAGGGAATACAAGCTTTAGCGCACATATGTTGTATAGGAATTGCATCTAGATGCCCCAGATATTTATATAACTAGATTAGTATAATAGAAGCATTCCTTTGATGTAATTTGATAGCAATATATTGGAGACTATGGTAGATTAAAGAGTCTCATAGGAATGCGAAATTTCATGAGGCAACTCAAGAGTCACTAGGGTAGACAAAAGGTCACCCTCTTTTTTTATAAATATGTCCTTATGACACATTGTAAAGGAATTTTGGTTTTGGAATCATTTGTGCATATTGTTTGAGAACTAATACATATTTTGGTGAATGCAATAAGTGATGGTGCTGTGGATATTTTCATCTTAACGTTTTAAGATTTAGGAACTTTGGCATGTAGTTCCTTCATATGTGATCAAGCATTGTGGGACTTCTATTGTGGTGAATGGATGGTATACGATATTTTTACTTTGTGTTTATGTCAATGAAATATTTTGTTGACTTGAACATTATATTATTGTAGAGTTATGTGCTTACTTAGATTTCATATGGTTATTGATTATGAAATTATTCAATATCAGTAAACTTATCTTTGTAATGTGTATGGATATGATTTGAAGCTTTGTTAGCACTTCATTTCTTAATATTCATGCTTTGATGTTATGTTGTTGCTATTCATAGTATCTTATGTGTTGAACTTCCATATATCACTTACTTGCATTTGTTAACATTTTGTTTGTTCTTTAATGATTGCTACCTACTCTGTCAAAAGAAAATTTCAACAATGAGATGGTAGTCAGGACCACCTACGAGATGGGATTCCTAAACCAAATGGCATAAAGTATAATGGAGATTCTACGCTAGGGATATCACCTAGATATTGGCACTCATGCTACCCATCAATAAAATATTAAATATGACCTTTACAAAACTTTTGATTTGTAGCAAATGTCACATTATTATACAAATTTAGACAAGAAAGAATTAAATATTTCAATAGTGTGCCTTGAAGTGTTTGATTGTCATTTGAGAAGCATCTTTATCCTTCATTTTCTTCATCCTTTAGATGCATGCATTCACTAATGGATCTTCCTACCAATTTTTAGTGAATAGGTTGGTTCTTATTTCACCATCGGTGGGAATTATTGAAATAACTTACTAGGAATCTATTTGTCTAATTCTATTGATGCATGCCTAAAATATCATGATTTCCAATTAAATAAAGAATCAATATAGAATTAGAAATTCTATAGAAAATATCTAGGTTTGTACCTCTCATCATACTATCTATATTTCCTTGTATGCAAAATGCTTTCTAAACCATGCAAAATTCATGAAACTACAAATTTCCCAATTCTTGTTGCATTTCCTTGACAATGAAACCAAAACTATCAAACGGTTTGTATATCTAACTCTTGTTTAATTTAATATCTATCCAAGGGTTCGTAAAATTATGAAATACAAGCACAATATGTGCATAATTAGATTGATTGCAATACAATCTACATAAAATGATTATGGAAATTAAATAAAGGTAAATTATTTTAATTGTGGAAATGAAACACACTTGGATGAAATTAAAATCTAATTCAACCAATTTTGGTGATGACCATGTAGTGGGGCACTAATATTACCACTAGGATCTCGTTTTCACCAAGTTATCACTTTGCTAATATCAAACTTTCCAACTTTCCAAGGAGCATCATTCCATTGTTGATGAATTAGGAAACACACCAAACTTGCATAAAAATAAATCGTACTTGTGAAAATAAACAACTGGAGTTAAAATATATTGTACATTATGCAATGTTCTGTTCTCCTTTTGTGGACCCTTTCTTTTGTAGAATAGCATGCTATACTAATATAAAATTTAAAAAAACTAATATGATTGCAAACTACATGAATTATAAAGTCAAACAATAATTGTTTTGGACGTATGATCTTAGACTCCTCCCTTTCGAATGGAGAGAGCACTCTTATTTATACAAAAACTAATATAACCAATAATAAATTTTGATCCACATATATCTGATGTGCTTGCAACCATTTTCTAATAATTAGCAAGTAATATCTCTAAAACTCTTCCCACAAATCTCTCCAAAATTTTTGATAACAAATTTTGCATGATTCTTCTCCATAGGAGATACTTGAGTGATCCTTCCAAATCCTTGTTAAATCTTCAAAAGATGAACAAGAAACTCGAATTTGGACCTTAGTGGTAAAAAATTGGATTGTTACAAGCTTTAAATGTACCTGTAATTATCACAAACTCGGCCAACTTTCAAAGATAAGTGAAAACCTATTATTTTTCTAACATTTAATCATAAATTCACTTAAAATACTAAAGTAAATGATTTGGAATGTATTGAGCCTAATTCCACATATAAATATTGAAATGGAGTAAAAGTGGTGTTACAAAACATGGGAGAGAAGAAGTTTGGACCTCAACATAAGAAGTTAGGAAAAGGGTCTTCTTCCTCTAAGAAGAAGAAAAACTTATCTAAGATACAATGTTGTGGTTGTCAAGAATATGGACATTTCAAGAGACACTGTCCTCATATGGAAAACAGGAAAAGAAAAGGGAAACAACATGTTTATGCAACAAATATTGAAGAAGATGAAAAGTTGAAGAAGCCCAAAGGTGAAAAATATTTCTTCTACAACCCCGAGGGGTGCATCTTGTTGGCAACGAACATATTGCTAAGGCATTCATACTACTATGTTGGTCATAAGTTCAAACCTTTAAATACCTATGATTCATGCTTGGGGGTGGTGTGGTTGCACTTGGAGGTTGTAATGGAAGTCATCAGGGATCGACCCCATGTCACATGAGTACGAGAGTTGATGCGTTATCGATCCTACCAGTCAAAAAATATATATATTCTATTATTCTTCGTTGACAAGTTCCTTTGCATATGATGATGGGATGTGGCTGGTAGATAGTGGAGCATCAAGACACATGACCGAAGCACATCGGAATCTTTCAATCATGACGAAGAAGAAGTTGTATTGAAAGGTTGAAATGGGAGAAGTACGAACTATGCAATCAAAGGAGTTGATAAGGCATCCATAGTGTTGGAATCTAGTAACCACGTACATCTTGGCAAATTTTCCTTTATGTATCAGTTTTGAAAAGGAATATTATCTTTGTTTCTTGTTTAGAAGATAAATGAATTATATGGTCAAAGGGATCTAGTATAGATGATGCTAGGGTTATTAATTTTGATTCATGATGGAATATTGTATAGACTTGTGAGTCAAATAGATCAATCATTATTTTATGATGAAATAGATCTAAGTGAGCTATGGCACTGAAGGTATGAACATCTTCAATTTAGAGAATTTCCTGAATTAAGTGAAATAATGTTAGGGATTCCTAAACTATATATAAAGAACGATGGTGTATGCAAAGGTTGTGCTCCTCAAAAGAACATCAGGAAACTAATTCCAAACAGTGACAATAGATCTAAGGAAACTTTGGAGTTGGTTCATTGTGATGTTTGTGGTATAATGATCGTAAAATCACTTGGAGGTTCATTATATTACATGAAATTCGTTGATGACTTCTTCCAGAACACATGGATATATATCTTGAAGTCAAATGATGAGGTATTTGAAAAGTTACATGAATTCAAAGTTGAAGTAGAAAACTTGATAAGTAAAAAGATCAAGATATTGAGATATAACAACAAAGGTAAATACACCTCAAAGGAGCTTGTTTCTTTCTACAAGCAAGTTGGGATTAAGAGGGATCTAATTGTCCCCTATAATCCACAATAGAATGGTGTAGAAAAACGAAATAGGAATTCCATTCAAGAACCTATCAAAGTCATGATGCATGATTTGGACTTTCCATTATTCTTATGGAGTGAACCATCACAGACAACTATGTACATTCAAAATCGAAGTCGTCATAGAGTTTTGGAAGGTATGAATCATGAAGAAGCCTTCTCCAAAATGAAGCTAAAGGTTGGGCACGTGAGAATATTTGGTTTCTTATATATAATCATGTTCCTAATGATAAAAGGAACAAGCTTGAGCCTTTAGGACAGAAAGGCATATTTTTTGGATATAGTGGATCTCCAAAAATCCTACAGAATTTGCATTCCAGAGTAGTGCCAAATTGATGTTAGTTGAGATGTCACCTTTGATGTGAAAGTGGCATATTGGAGGTCTAAGAAAGTATCCTTAGATTCCTTAGAATAATTTAAACATGAAGCCTCAAGGTAGGATCACTCTAGCTCTAAAAAATGTACTGGAAGGTCATAAGGACCTCAAGATCCAACAGAACAAGTCACAGTTCCAAAGATCAAGAAGAGACCATCATGGCTTAGATCAACACTAGAAGAGGTAGAAGGACATGCAGCTCTTGATGGCACGTCTAGAGAAGTGAATAAACTAAGGAAATTGTCTAGCTACTCAACCCTCACTCATTGATGAAGAACCTTCCACATATGAAGAAGCACCTAGCCAATATTTATGGAAGGAAGTGATGAAGGAGGAATACCAATAAATCATGAAGAATGATGTCTGCGAGATTGTTACAAGGCCTAAGGGGAAGTCAATATTGACTTCCAAGTGGATCAATAAGATAAAGCATGATGAAAATGGTAGTATTAACAAATACAAGCCACGATTCATGGCTAGAGCATTCTCCTAGAAAGAGAGAGAAGACTATGATGAGACTTTTTCTCCAGTTTCCAGATACACCTCCATTAGGTCCATCATTTCACTTGTTGCTTCCATGGGATGGGAACTGCAATAGATGGATGTAAATATTTATTTCCTCAATGGAGTAATTAAGGAAGAGGTGTACATAGAGAAACCTCAAGGATTTAAGGTACATGGAAAGGAGTATCACGTCTATAGATTGAACAAGGCCTTGTATGGACTCAAGCAAACTCTAGGAGATTGGTATGCTCATATCAATAGTAATCCGATGAGACTGGGATTTACCAAAAGAGAAGTTGATACAAACCTTTACTTTAAGGTTGTGATGAATGCATGTGTGATCTTATTATTATATGTTGATGACTTGTTTCTGACAGGTGCCAAGCCTCTTATCATTCAATGCAAGAAGCAGCTGGATTATGAGTTCAATATGAAGGATCTTGGGTTAATGCATTGTTACTTGGGATTTGAATTATGGTAGAAATTTCGTAAAGTCTTCCTTGGTTAAGGAAAGTATGTGTTAGATATCCTTTAGATATTCGATATGATGTACTGCAAATCCATGGCGACTCCCATGATGACTAATTTGAAGAAGTTAAGAGGCTTCGACTTTATATTGGTAGATCCATCTATGTACTAGTGGTTGATTTGTATGTTGATGTATAGGGTTAACATCAGGCCAAATATTTTATTTGGTTTAACACCCTCAGCGAATTCTAGGTAGAACCAAGACACGAGCATTGGATTGCAACAAAGCACATCTTAAGATATTTGCATGCTACAATGAACTATGGCTTGAGGTATGTTGCAAACAAGGATGTAAAACTTTAGGAATATATAAATGTGGATTAGGCAGGAAGTGAAGAAGATATGAAGAGTACCTTGGAAGTATGCTTAAGTTTCGGATCTGCTATGATATCATGGATGAGCAGGAAGTAGAGGTTAATTACACTCAACACCACTAAAGTAGAGTACATCACATCAATGAGACCTCTACCAAAGTACTATGGCTTCATAATTTGTTTGCAAGTTTTTTTGGCCAAGAGTTGGAACCAACAATGATACACCGCGATAATCAAAATTGTTTGAAGCTTTCATAGAATCTCGTGTTCCATGACAGGCCAAAGAGATCAAGTACCACTAAATCCTAGATATGGTGCAGAGGAGAGAAATAAGGCTTGAGTACATCTCCACTAATGAGAAGACAACTAATGTTCTGATGAAGTCATTTTTGAGGGACAAGTTCACATACTTCAGAGACAAGTTAGGGCTCATGGAGATCACCTTTCTCATTGAGATGGAGTGTTGAATTGTTTGTAGCATGGATGGACATTCTCCCAAAAGGGAGAATGTGTCTAAGAAACCCAAATGGTTCAACATGAAGCATTGAGTGAGCGTCCCTTAGAGGAGGACCCTGATCACACACCAAAAATGGTGGAGTGAGGTACTTTAATATCTGGACCCTGATCAGACACCGAAAGGGTGGAGTGAGGTACTTTAATATTTGGACCCTGATCAGACACCGAAAGGGTGGAGTGAGGTCCTAGACCCTAATCAAACACTGGGTAGGGTGGAGTGAGGTCTGGTTCAACATATATACTTGATCACCAACCAATAAGGGGTTGAGTGAGGTCTTGGCCTAGAGTGCTCACTAGGAAGGGTGAGTGAGTACTTTTTGGTTGAGGGTCTCAGCATTTTTGGCCTAGGTGGTGGCCATGGGATTTAACGACCGATCACTCCAGAGGAATGAGTCCTGATATGTTGATGACACTTCCATGGGTTTGGTATCACCCTAGATATGGCTGCTAGCAGATGTTGAGGATAGATGATGATGCTAGTAATAATGGATAACCTTTTCTTTAGAGAAAGTTATTCAATTTGAGAACATCTATGATAGTGATTATACCTCCCTAGTAACTAAGTATTGAATTTGTAACTATGGTCAGTCTTCATAATGTACTTTTGGTCGCTTATTGTAATTATAATTTTCATTGTAAAGAATATTTATAAATTCTTGAGCCAAATGAAAATTTGTTTAAGTCAAAGTCCCATTGCGACTTTTAAAATATGTAAATTTGAATTTTTGAAATGAAATTTTTGGTTCCAAAAGTGATAGATCAACTTCCCTCCAAATCAAGTCAACCCTGGCCAAGGGACGCGTCCATTCTAGCAAGACATAATACTATATAAAGGTAGCTCAAGTTCCTCATTTCGGAAATTCACATTCCTCTCTTAAGATAATTTCTGGGAAAGTGAGCAAAGGACAAGAAGGACAAAGAAGGACGAAGAAGAAAAATGAATTTTGTCTCTCTTCTCTATCTCTAGCAACTCGCATGTGGGAAGGAATATTTCTCTCTTTGTGATCCATAGTTTCTGGGGCAATTGTTGTAGGGGGGTGAATTTTTTTTGGGTTACTCGGGCAATTACTACCGTGCCAAAATTTTGAGGCAACTAGTATTGCAGGAGGACTGAAATTCTAGAAGTGAAGGATCAAGAGCGAAGTGAAGGATTAGATTTGGGTGACTTGACTTGGAGGAGAAGACCAGGTTTAACTGTATGTCTAGGTGTGTCTGTCATTGAATAAGAAGAATTTCTCTATTAAAAAGGTTGCTGAGTTTTTCCCCGTAGTGGGTTTTCCCAGGGTAAATCTTGTCTCTCTTTTGTGCATTGTGATCTCTATTGTTCTAGGAGTCCTCATTTCTGAATTTCTAAAGTATAATTATTGAATGATAAATTGAAACAAGTTAAAATAAGATATACATCAAAATTAATTATCAGAATCTTGGAAATATTGTGCTAACCCTAATTGCACTAGAAAACTAACAATATGGTGTTATGTTAAGGCACTTTGTGGTGTAAATTTCACTGATTCGAAACTCCATGGGTAAAAATCCAGTCATGCTAAGGGTTGGTGTGGCCCAGGTTGGGTTCGATCCCAGAGTGATTTTGATGTCTTAGAAGCCCCTAGGTCACAACTACTCAAGCCACAAGTTGGGTGTGTCAATCATATCAAGAATTACATAACCTAGAAAAAAAAAGTAATGTCATATATGATAAGTTGGAGAATGAATTAATCTCAATATACTTTAATTTTTCACTTCAAAGTAATGTACCAATTCTTCTAAAGGTTTAATATTTTCCATATTTTATTCAAAGTTTTCCATCATAATCGATTATCTATCTATATATATATATATTATATTATATATATATTTATATATATATTATTAAGAGGAGTGTATGAGGGATGCTCATTGATTGGGGACCTAGGGTTAATATAATGGGGATAGAATTTTAGATCCTTAGTAGGGTGTCTTCATATGGGTGTCCCCATGTCTAAAGGACTCTCTATTACATGTTAAGGTGGGTGGTAATATTTTTAGAATTTTGGTTTTCTTCCTTTAGTTTAGACCTTTTGTCTTTGGTGTAATCTAAGATTAGAAATTTAGGATCTAGTATAAGCATTAGTGTTGTCAGGAGAAATAACCCACAACTAGATACTTTGCATGTTAAACTTCCTTTTAGATTTGTAGATGGTTTTATGTTAGCTTTTTTTAGGGATGAAGGAGTGGTTACTAGTTATGAGTTACGAGTTAGGGTTTTTAGAATTTACTTGGGAGCCTACACTAGTTAGTAAGTCATGTGTTATTTTATCTAATTTTTTCCCAAATAATCACCTTTTGAAACCCTATACTAGTCCGCAAATATTTTCCTATCATGAGGACGATTTTGATATTAGTGATGGGTCTTTTTGGGTCTCTCTAGGTCTAGATTCATTGTTGGGTGGGGGTGCTAGTAGTGGAGAGATTATTTCTTTGGGTAAAAGTTTGGGGAAAAGGAATACTTTGGTGAATTTAGGTGGGTTAATTAAGAATCCCATCTAAGTAGTTTCCATTTTAAGAAGAAAACAAAAGTTAATATGTTAAGCAATGATCTATACTAATGAGTGTGGTGTTGGGTGAATAGCTTATGTTGAATGATGTGACTCAAATCGCTAAGTGTTAATTAGGCATTTCCATGGTCATTCCATTAGAGAGAAGATGTTGAAGACTTGTTTTCATCCAATTAGAAGCCTTTTTTGGGATACATGCTAGTTTTTACGTTCTTTCATGTCATTGTTTGGATTTCACCCTATGTTTGGCCTTAGATGTGGATAAGGTCTCGAAGTTTTAGTAGAGATGAGAATATATAACACTATTCTTGAAGCACTACTCACATCTTTTGATTAGTACATAAGAAGGGGTAGAGAGGGTTCTAGTGTGGGAAAAGCATCTTGGACTCTTGATCAATTTTTGGCCATTTGATGTCTTGAAATAGATTGGAAATGCTATATATTCGTTTAATAAAGTCGAAATGTCTTTTAAAGAAATGATTTTAATGTCACTATTTCTTGAATAATAGTTAGTATTGATTTGAGGGAGGCTTTGTATCCCAACATGTCCTTACAAAAGGGTCATGAGGTCCATGAGTAGGTTTTGGGCTATGTTAGGTTCCATCTAAATGAAATAAATGCCACAATTATGGTCATTAGGTAGTTGAGTGAAATCTATATTTCAAAAGAAATATGTGTGTCATGAAGGGTTTGGAGAAAGTGGATTCTTGGGAGAATTCTACGAAGATGATGGGGAAAGACTACTAGAAAGGATGGCAAGTATTTTGAATGTCAATTTGTAAGGTTTGGCACTTTAATGGAATCCCCTTAGATTTTGTAAAGGGTGTCGTAGTCTTTGCAACCCTGACTCCATTGGATATTTCTCTTCAAACAATTAAAGAAATCACTAAGTCAAAAAACTCATGCCAAGAGGAGAGGGGGAGGGTATACATGTGGTCTAGAGGCTTGTAGGTAGTTTGGGGACTAATGAAGGGAGGGCTTTTTGTGGTAGAAATAGAGGTAGGAAATATTCCTTTTTGTTGCTCAAGAAAGGGAATAGATAAGGCGATGAAAGTAAAACATTACTCTATTCATGGAATTCTTAGAGCTTTGAACACCTCTTGTGAAAGTGATTCATGATTCTTGCTTCCTTTAGTCATAGAGGGATGGCTACCCATCATAGAAAATAGGCCTGGAGAATACTAATATGATTTGCTAAAAAAGACTATGGAGAATGGGCAAAATTAGTGAGTAATTTAGAAAAATTAATTAGAAATTGGGAATTTTTACTTCATTGATAATAAGGATAAATCTAAGGTTAATTACCGAATGAGAACAAGATAATTGTATTGCTCTAACATTTGGGCTTTTAAATTAAGGTTGAATATAATACTATTTATCATGAATTAAGACTCATATAACTAAGAGAAGATTTTGAACTAGGATTGGTCTAGTTTATATTGTGTTGAAGGGATATGTCAATTTTTCACGAGCCATCTATTTAGGTGGATGAAAATGTTGGAGAAGTTGGATTTGATTAATGTTGAACTTATATAACTAAAACTAACATAGTGGCCATAAAAAAAAGGAAAAAAGAAGGCTGAGGTGGATAAGATAACTAATTTGGACAAATTCTTATTATTTGAATATTTTTAAAAAAATAATGTTCAGGTCCAAATATGAATCACTCACTCACACACGTTTCTCTTGTGCTTGGACTAGTTCTCAACAATATGCTGAACTTATCTGGATTCAGAATTCTAGAAATATGCCGGAATCTTAACTAGAAACACAGCTGGAGTCAATCATTCGCACTTATGAGCCTCCTAAAATTTGTTAACCCAATCCGAAACCGGACACCTCGGCGATATACACAAGATTTCTACTACCATAGCAATTGATATGCAGGTCCATCAGTGATCCATTAGCAATATCAGTGAATCTGTCACATCTGGGTGATGCAATAATTGTTTTAAGTGGACAGATAAATTGCCAATGGGTGAAGCCACATATGGTCACATTCAAGGTGCACAGCTGTGTAGAGCACATCATCTCAGACATGTAGAGCACATGATCTCAGACATGTAGAGCACAATCGCTGTCAGCTACCAACAACGGCATTCTCTCCATTACACAATTAATCAATGTAACAAACCAGATTATGGTTTTGTTTTTCGTTGGATAGAGTTAATGCAATCGACAAGGATAAACAATAGTCAACTACAAGAAGAAGATGCTCTCACAAATGAAACTATGAGATGGTGTGACCAAACAACAGCTGTCACATTCACAGAACATAAAAGTTGGGAGAATTGCGTTGGTAACCCAATGTAATGCACGACAAAAAAAATTCTTTGTTTTCAAAATTTTGCAACCCATAAGACAAAGTAAGGCGACAAATCACAAGACCAGGCATTATCCAGGCACGGAACAATCACAAAATAGGATAGGAGATGAGTTTCATGAATATTCGATGGAAAATTTGGAAGGAATACATTGAAAATTTTGAATAAACATGATAAGTAGAGTTATAATTATAAAGTGATAAACATAATGAAAATTAAAGAATATTGGAAAATTTGAATAAATATGATAAGTAGAATTATAATTATAAAGTGATAAATATAATGAAAATTAAGGAACATTGGAAAATTTGAATAAACATAATAAGTAGAGTTATAATTATAAAGTGATAATTATAATGAAAATTAAGGAAATTTTGTTTAGGAAGGCTAGGAGGACGTTGTGTTATTTTTAGATGGATAAGTTTAGTTTATATGAAATTGAATTTATTGTTAGATGTAGAAGATTTATGGATATTTTGAGTGATATTTTATGACAATGATATATTTATATTATTTTAGGCATGCATTTTAATGTTTTAGTATCTGAAATTTGTTGAAATAAACGTAGTTTTTTTCAAATGCTCAAAATTTTTAATGTTAGGGTCTTATTCTAACTTTTGATTGAGATTTTTTTATCAATATTTATTTATTTGGATGATCTTTAATGTTACTTTATAGTTATTTTTCAATTTGTCATATACTATTACAATACTCCAAACATTTGTCATTCATGATGTAGTGTGAGAGACTTCGTTCTTAAAACTACCATAATGCATTGATAGTTAGTCAATTTTGTAATTTGTGGGTTGTAGGGAATGCTACCCTTTACTTTTGTTCCGCAGGTCCCTCCATTACACAAACCCTGCAAGGTTATAACACCTAGTCTTGTTACAAGATGTGGGGACTTGAATCACTTTACTCCCACATTACCCTATATCTACATGTATTCCATACTTTAGTTTATATCTTTCTTGTAGGTGAAAAATACTCCAAAATAAGATCAAGTATCCAACATATCACATTTTCGTAATCACCATATTGTCCTTAGCATCACTCAGACTACATCCTTGTACTTTTCCATACTTAGTATATTCTTGAAACATGAATCCTACATAAGTACTAATTTTGAGGCCTGTTAAAGTTCCACTACCACTTTTAAAGGAAATCATGAAAAAAGTAGTAGGGTGCTAAAATAATGCAGTTGAATCAAACCTTATAACAAATGCAACATGGAACCATTTGTTTAAAAAGTAGTAATGACTTTATTCCTCTACAAAAGCCTTAGAATGAAAGACCTTTATCATCAAATCATAGGGATGATGATGCTTTCATGTTAGGATAAATTACTGAAGAAGAAAATCCATTTGGGGAAGTGAAGAATTTATATAATCATCAATAAATGAAAAGAGCCAAGATTCTCATGTATGAGAATCCATGAAAACAGAAGAAAACATGTTGCCATATGTTCAAGGGGATTTCATTGAATAAGAAGATGATGTTTATCAAGAGTAGAAGAATGTTTTCCAAACAAGGAATCAAACAAATGATTTCAACCTACGAAAAATAGAAAAGGAAAAAAAATAACCTAAAAAAATAGAAAAAAGGTAGTAATACTCCATAGTCATTAATGCAACAACCTCATTTACTACAAATAAATCTAAAAAATAACCTCCTTAGTTGCAAATAAATCTAAAAAATTACCACAAATATCTTATAATATAGTTGATGAGCTTACTAAGTTACAACATACTCTTCCATGCCTTGAATTAGTTAAGATAAGTTAACAAAGAGAAAATTTGCAGGATACAAGTTTACCAAGTCCCAGAATGTAAGCAATTATTATGAACACTCAGCAAACCCTACCTTTTTATCCAACTAGTAAAATTCCTATATCTTTGAATCCAAAAGGAATTTGGAGATTTGACCACCACAATAATAATAAGCCAGAAATAATACTCCCATGTGAGAAATACTAAAAAAAAATCATGGCTTGTATCAAACCGATTATGGGAGACATATCTCAAAATATTCTTGGCATCATATTAATCACTAGGATTTCCATCCCAACTAACCCATTTTCTCTATGTGAACTCAATTTTACAATGATTAAGGGCATATAAGAATAGAATCCTTTCAAGCCATTATTCATAGTGAGGTAAGTGCAAAATAACAGTTTTCACAAAATATTGGTGTTCCCGTGGTTTAGGCTCATAACATTGGCAACTTAAAGAATAAACAATAGGACCAAAGTATTTGGCACCAATATCTAGATACAAAGTTTGCTAACATTTCTTTTACAATCATCATAATGGATGAAATAATGCAATCACATAGCACCTTCTTGAAAATGTTAGGTGACCACTTGAATATCAAGGTAATAGATTGAAACATTGATCCAACAAAGAAGAAATTTTCCACCCATAATGTATAGGTGACATAAATGTTCAGGATGGTCACCACCCACACTTTTGGAATGATAATTCATGGCACTATTTTCCAAAGATTGATAAGAACAAATTTGATGGGTCTAATACCTTAAGGTAGGTTATCTAAGTGGAACATTGTTTATCTATTCGTGTCATTATTGATAACCTACACAAATTAAATGCGGGGGTCTTATATTTCGATGTTGAACATTGGAAATGACGACAATAGTACAACAAGGTTTATAAAGTATACATGCCCCAGACCTAGTTAATGCAAGTAACTTATGCTTATTTTAAATGCGACACTAATTATTTTAGATTCATAGCAATTTATGCCAAACATGCATAGTTATATGATATGTTACTACCTTTGAGAAATTGGGAATCTACATCGAGAGCTAGTTTACTTTATTTTTCAAGAAATGTTTCATTAGTAATCTCAAGGAATGAATTAAAGAAAATTTCATGATGCAATGCACATAAGCATGTTTGGAAGCTTCTGACGTAGATAAAGAAACTAATATAGTGGCCAATGCACAAAAAAAGAAACCTTTACTTACCATTCACCCTACCCCCCTTGTAATGACCAACCCTAGTTCATCTAACTCACAGTCAGTCCACATCCACATGTCATCCCTTGAAGAGATGGAATATGTCAATGCATCTATCCTTGCTACAATTGTGATGAGTAATATTTGGAATGGCACAAATGTAAATAAAAATATATTTAAGACACTCCTACTAAAGACACTACTCATCCAAACTTGGAAGACGCCACCGCTCATATGGATGATGAAGTCCCCTTGAAATATCCTTGCAAGAAACCCCAATTTTCTCTCCATGGTCTATTAGGTTTCACATCATCACAAACCTTGAAATTGATGGGTTACATCAAACATCATAAAGTGATTATGTTGATTGGTAGTCTCTACACCCACAATTTTAGTCATAAGAGAGTCGCATAAGAAATCTATTATTTTTTCCAACCCATATATAATTTTCAAATTATGATAAATAATGGTGGGATGATAAAATTTGATAGTTGATGTGAAAATGTGAAACTATAGATTGGTGAGTAGCATCACATATTTTCTATTAAAATGGATAGTTGTGATATATTTCTCAAGGAGAAATGGTTACACACTTTGGGATTGGTCACCATGGATTTTAAAGAATTATGCATGAACTTCACATGGGAAGGGTGGAAACATATGCTCAAGGGTCTTACATCTAGTTCTTCTAAAATTATCACCTCTTATAATATGGAAACATTGTTGAATAAAGGTCGATGAGTGTTATTTCATAGTTCAATGCCACATAGGTAGTCGACACCACACCATAAGAGATTCTCCTTATTTACAATTGGGTCTCTCTAAGCGTCAACATGTATTTAAATTCCACAAGCCTCAAGGTTGACCACCTTCACATGGGGAGTATGGCCATGGTATTATTTTCATTTTAGGTAGATAACCACCTATGTGCATCCTTATTGGCACACTTTTGCATAAACAAATGAAATTAAAAAATCATTCAAGAATTGTTGTCAGTGGGAGTCATACATCCTAGTACTAGTCCTTACTCATCACAGTTTTCATGATATTAAAGAAGGAAGTTACTTGTTGCATGTGTCTTAATTTCTAGGCTCTCAATAACTTGATCATTAATGACAAACTTCTTATTCCAATTATTGAGTATCTTTTGTTTGAACTTCATGGAATGAAGTTTTTCATTGAAATTGACCTTCATTTTAGCTACCATTAGACCAAGATGAAAGAGACAAGCATCTGTAAGGAAACAGTTTGTGCACATGAATCTTATTATTAGTTTTTAGTGATGTCTTTTCTTTTTTTATAATGCTCCTTCAAACTTCTATAGCATCATGAGCAAGATCATTCAATCATTCCTACATAATTTTCTACTAGTATACTTTGATGATATCTTAGTACACAATAAAACATGTGAATACCACATCAAGAATGTTGATAGATATTTGGAATTCCTATAAGATCACTAGCTATTGATAAACCACTTTAAATGTGATTTTGAACTTTCATATGTTGAATACTTGGTTACATTTCCAGTTAGAAAGGATATAGTTGATCCCAATAAATCCATATCTATACAAGATTTTCCCCATCCCAAATTCTAGAGAACTTACTTGGATTCTTGGGATTTATTGGATAGTACTAGAAGTTTGTGAAAAATTATGGAAAATTTTGTTGATCCCATAACTTGTTTACTTATATATCTATCTATCTATATATATATATATATAATATATATAATATATATATATATATATATATATATATATATATATTATATATATATGGGTTATTAAACATACCCTTTTAGATTTAAAGGATTCCATGAGCATGAATCTATTATTAGTAATGATAGATTTTACTAAGACTTTTTTCTTATAATGTGATATTAAAGTTTTTCCATGGAATTGATGCAAGAAGAGAACCTTTTAGTATTCACTAGTAAGTAATTATGTGATCAAAATTTGGTTAAATCCACATCTCGTAAAGAAATTACGGTCATCCTACATGAAATGGAGATCTATTTCCCATATTGCATAGGGAAATGGTTCCAAATCAAGGCTAACAATCATAGTTGTTGGTGCTCGAATTGTCTCGGTAACTGAGGACAACCTGAGACCACATCACTAAGAATCTCAAATCCTCCCACTCTAGGTGACAAGGGTTGGCCTCCCTCTCACCATAGGGGGTATTCCCTGAGAATAATGTACATTAAATAGTCATTGTAGAATAATGTAAATTAAATAGATTTTCTAGTTAAACAAATAAATAGGCCACATTATTGAATAAATAATATTTTAAATAAAATAATATTTTTTGCAAAAAAAAAGAGATGGTAGCTATATAACATGTGAAAACTTATTAAAAATAAAATGTCATTATGATTATGATTAAGTGGGCTTAAATTAGTATATCATATTTCTCACAAAACATAAGAGTTAGTAAAAATTAAAATTACAATGAAATGAAAAGACAAAAATTAAGAAAAACATGTTTAAATGCATTTAATAGAAATGTTGTAGTTAAAATGATATGGCATCAAGTGTTACTATTATTCATCCTTTAACAAAACAATTAAACTATTTGATTTAGTTTTTCAAAATAGTAAATATTGGAGGAAAAACTAAACCAATTTTAATGTGTGGAATATTAAACAATTTGATCATGTCAAAGCATTGCTAATCACTACATATTACCAATCCAATAAATAAATGAAAAAATGAAAAATAAATTAACTATAAAAAAATAAAATAGGGGGACTCCTTTTATGGTATTTAAAGTTATGTGCAAATAAAAACCCTAAATAACATGTATTGTCATAGCTTTTTTATGCAAGAAATACATTTAAATATAATTAAAAAAAAAAAAAACTTTAAATAACAAGTATTCAAGTATTTAAATCATTATTGCATGCAATATTATTGAATAATCATGTTATATCAATAACCTTCACAATGAACTGGTAAATAAAAAAAATCATGTTATATCAATAACCTTCACAATGAACTGGTAAATAAAAAAATCACATAAAAAGAATGCATAAAAAGAAAAGGAAAAAACAAGAAGATATTATTAAATAAAAATTCTCACAGTGATAATGAACAACACCGCTATAGTAAGTACATGATGGTTTTAAAAAGCATAAATCTTCATCTTCAATGCGCTACCATTTTCAATCTTCCAAAAAAAAAAAAACAAATAAACCCTTACACTCTCCTTTATATTTTTAGGAGTTTGTTTCTCATTTAGTTCTCATAACTTCCCGAATAAAATTACATTAATAATAATTATTTTGACTACATATAATACATATTTCATTATTTAAATGAATTCTTGCTCAAATCCTCCACGTTAAAAATCTTTTAAATAATATCCCCTACAATAAAAAAGAAGATATAAATTAATTCTCAAATATAAAACATTATAATAAATGAAATTAAAACATAACTCAATCTTTCATAATGTTCTGCTCATAATATTATCTCACATACAATATTAATGAAATTCATTTTTAACTTACGTGAGACCTATTAAAAAATTTCCCACTACATAAAACATTAGGTCATAAAATATGTATTTAATGTAAACGTATCTTGTAGAAATGCAAAGTAGAATCCAGAATATTAAATTTGATTTGATTTTCTCTTTTAAATGTTTGCATTTCTAAACAAAATGCCATTAAATTTCAACGCTCCTCCCATACTAAATTAAAGCCTCCACAATTTCTTCATCCAACCATTAGAAATTAAAAAAATTGAATTTAAATAAATGAAATCTAAAAATCTATACGTATTTTCAATTTCAATATAAAATAAAAAAATTCTAATTATAAAATTCTAATATCATCCCATTTTAATATCAAATTAAAAATAAAATATTAAATATCACAAAAAAAAGCGTGAATATATATATAAGATATAGATATAATAAAAAATTATAATTATAATTCCGACTAAAAAAGAAATATATGTAATAAATTTGCAATTATATATAAAATATATATTTTATATAGCAAATGAATATGATTTATATGAATTTTGTATATATAATTTTAGTATATAGCTATATAGATTATATTTAAACATCAAGCAAATATAATAAACTTATAGTCAAAATTACATTTTCAAATTATTAGAGGAAAAATGATACTTGGGTCCGACAAAATCTTAGTAGCCGGGAACGCTGGATCAATAGTTGTTGGGTGTGAAATAGGCAGGGGTTTAACTCCCTTCGACAACGCGATGGTTTTTTTTTTTTTTTTTTTCGAAGCTAATTTTGATCTTCCTAGAGATAAACCCCAATCCCCACAACCTTCTTGTTATATATTAAAATTTGAATGGTACGTTGGGTTTTTTGGAGGAGTGAATGAACTTATCATATAGGGTAGTTAGGTAGGTTTAATTTTGTTTTGATTTATTTTAATTTTAATTATTTTTAATTTTTAATTATTTAATGTAATTTATTATATACAAAATTTTGTTATAATTTATTTAATGTTATTTATTATTTATTATTTATTATTTATTAATTTTTAATTAATTATATTTTTGTTTAGGAGAATTTTTGGCGAAATCACATAAATAATATTTTCGATGCGTTTCGAACCAACCAGGGTAATCATTATTTATATACTCATTCCCTCAGTCTTAGCTTCCTAATAATATATTGAATTAATATAATTTGTTCCCTTCTATTATCTTAATTCTTAATATCATTCGTCTTTTTGGCTATTAATATGATCTTTATTAAAGTAATTTCGAGCCTTGTTACAATTAAATTTATTAATAATCAAGAAGTAATTTAATTATTTTTGTCTTATTTCTTGTTTTCAATTATATATATATTTATATAGATTTGATTTCTATAAATATTATACTAATAATATTATCCTATAATAGACTATTATAACGTTATATATATTTATTAATATACAATTAATGAATCTAGTTTAAATTAATTATCATTTTAAGCTAAAGATTATTTGAATTCATAATATCGAACTTATTATCATAACTATAATATATTAAAGGAAAGAGATTATTTACCTACCATTATAACAATCTAGTTAGTATTTCTAATATATATTTAGTTTTAAAATAGTTTATTTTAAATAGTTGGTATATTATAAGAGATTGAATATATGTTTATTCTACCTTTAAACTGAATTAGTTTATTTTTACCCCTTCCTAATTCCTATATTTTTTTCGATAAATAAATTTTGAACCCTTATTTGTAATAATATATTTACCTGATTACAGAGGTAGTTTTTAATTTATTATAATATTGAAAATTAAATTATTAAATAAATATAGATTATTTAGTACAATAAAAATTATAAATAAATTAACTAAATTATATTCGTATAGATTATATAAATAAATTAAGATATTTATTAAATAAAATATATTCGCTTGTTATAAAGGGTATTTTTAAAAATATTATAATTGGAACAAGAATATTGAATTAATTATTAAATGAATATAGATTATTTAGTAAATATAAATTATTAAATTATATAATTAAATTAAAATATGTATTAAATAAATATATAGATGAACCAATAGTATTATTTTATTTAATTCGGAATTGGTTCGCTATATGTATTTTTATATATACATTTATTAATAAACTATTATATTTAGTTAAATAAACAAATGAATTTCTAGCTAGTAAAAGTACTTTAATTATATATTTTACCTGATTTAACGTATTTCTAAGAATAATAATAATTTGTTTATTTGACTAAGGTCATAATGTCAAATTTAGTTGTTATCAATCTAGCCGTTGGTGTCTCTGCCCAGACTATTTAACAAGCTAAGCTGGATCGGTTCTTCAACTTGTCCTGACGATGAACCACACTGGTTGGTTCGAAACGCGTCGACAAATTATTATTTATGTGATTTCGCCTAAAATTCTCTAAACAATGTTATGGATCACAGAAGTCTAAATTCCTTGATAATTATATTTTATTTGATTTGTGTTTTTAATATTTAA
>APFE030449809.1:54390-82088 GCA_000404065.3 Pinus taeda | reverse complement strand
TTTCTCTTATGGAAAATATTAATTTAAGATTAGAATTTTATTTAATGTAATATTTTTTATAAGTTATAATAATTACTATAACAATTAATTTAATGTGGGGTAAACAAGAAAATTTAAGGAAGTGGTTTTTGATCATGAAAACATAAGAGGAGGCACAAGGTAAAACTAACAAAAGGAGCTAAGATCTAATTGGGGTCAAATTAGTGACAACAATAGCCTAAAATAATGTTTCAAACAAAGGTTATCCTCACTAGACAAAAGTAACTGAGCCACCAATATTCTAGGGTACGATTATGATATTGAAGTATAAAAAAAATGATACTTGATGCCTTGTCCCAATAATTTGATGAGGGTAGATCCATATTTTCCTTATATTTATCACTCTACGTTGGATTGTGGAATTCTATCAATAATGGTTGGAATATGAGAGTATCATTTAAATCATCCACAAGCTTAAGGATGATACCAACGCTCCTAAGTGGTATGCATAGACGTTAGATACACATATTATTATAGTAAAGAACTCTCCCCCTAAAAAGAGAATCATATATTAATTTCATTCATAAACTATAGTCACTTTGGATTTGATATAACATATCAATGAGCTACGCTCTCATAATTTTGAGAAAGCATCATATATGACATATA
This sequence comes from Pinus taeda, assembly GCA_000404065.3. Classification (NCBI taxonomy): domain Eukaryota; kingdom Viridiplantae; phylum Streptophyta; class Pinopsida; order Pinales; family Pinaceae; genus Pinus; species Pinus taeda. Next base: position 81,440 of record APFE030449809.1, on the reverse strand, counting down.
GGATTTTGTGGCAACCAAATAAGAAAAGAGGAGACAATAATGATAGTAGGGGAAATGCAACTACTACCAACCCCAACACAACATATGGGCTTCAAAAGGTGGGAAAATAGTCTATCACCATGGTGGTAATCAACCACATTTCCAAATGTGCTCCTTTTTTTCCTTACAAAATCCATTTACCCCCTTCTTTTCCCATGTTTTCCTTAAATTAAATTTTTAAGTTGCATGGCATGCCCACTTACATTTTCTTAGACTAGGATCATACCTTCACTATCAAAATTAAGTAGGAACTATTTAATATATAGGGAACCCAACTAAAAATGAGTGCCACATGTCACCCCTAAACCAATGACCAAACTGAAGTGGTCAACAAGTGCTAAGAAACCTATATGAGATGCTTTGCCTATGAAAATTCACATCAATGGGTACAATGGATTCCCATAACAAAATGGCAATACAATGCCTCTTATCATGGAGCTACCAAGTGACCCCACATTCAAAATCTTATGGACAAAAACAATTGTTTCTCACTTCATATTTACTAAGTGTCTTAATGGTTTTGGTAGTGCATCACACACTCCACACTATATAAGTCATAACCAACATACTAAAGTACAACTTCATTATGGATTAAAATAGAACAAAGAAGCAAGTGTAGTAAGGTTAATTTAAACATTCTTTTGTTGTAAGGGAATAGGCATTTCTTCACTTTTAATGATAAAAAAAACATCATTCAAAGAAAAAACATCTCATAAATTAGCGCCCAAGCTCTATGGACCTTATGAGATCGTGTAGAACATTGGACAAGTGACTTATAATTTGAATCTTCCGTTCCACTCCAATATTCATGTTAGAAAATGTAGTAAGAAAGGCTCAATTTGACTTTAGTCATGGTCAAATTGAGTAAATCAAACTTCCACATCAACAAGACAAATTGGAGGCAGTTAACTAGTCAAACATGTCACTTTTCACTCAGTAACTCAGTAAATTCGAGTTAGTGGGCTTGGAGTTCAGTCATGCATATGTGATTGCTAAATTTTAGCAATCTAGTTCAGCTATTTTCAGTTGTATTCATCTAACTGCCCTCTAACTATTTATGGAGTCAGTTGAGCAGTGGGACAATAGTATAACTCAGATATTTTTCAATGAACTGATCAATCAACCTAGAAATAGCTGATGAATGCATAGAATTCAAATTTTTCATCTGAGGTGGAGGAGACAAGGCGAGTGTAACATTAGTTGTATACTAGTTGAGTGTACAGTTGTTGCATGCAGTCAGTAGATCAATTCTTTGGGAATTGCACAAGGAAATTGGGTCTTCTGTATTGTTTAGGAGCTTGAATTTGATCATATTTGTGCAAGGAAATAGGAGGCTGGTGGAGCGTAAAATTAGCTAAGTGTTGGCCAGAGGCTCTCATTCAATAGAGAGAATAATTATTCTTTTGAAAGTTTTGCTTAGAGCTGGACCAAGAAATTGTAATAGTTTTTTTATTCAACTGATTAATGCAAAGAGACTTGAGGGGTTTTTCCCAGTTGGGTTCCCCTAGAAATCATTGTTTACTTGTGGTTTTGCTTGTTGCATTTTTATGCATGTTGTTCTAAATTGTGATTTCTATTATCCACATTAATCGAGTAGAATTGTGTCTCTTGTTTTTAGTTCGAAACCTTGAGCAGTTGAAATTTCTATCAAATTTCTATATGGTATTAGAGCCCCTAAATCACATTAGAACCACTATTTCAAACTCGTCCCTCGGGAGTTTCTAATTTACATCTTTAGTGTAGTTATTTTACTTCAGATTTGGGAGAATGTATTTCAACGAACTAAGATTGGAGTATGTCGTGGAGGGTAGCTTGAATTTCATAACCTAGAAGGATTGAATGGAAGCAGTCACTATAACAAAAAAAGTCATTGGTGAGGGTCATGCCTATGACGAACCTTTAAGGTTTGTCATCAATTTTCATATGGTGACGGTCCTTAAAAAAATGTTGTTGTTAGTGCATATAGTGATGACCCTTTAAGGTTTGTCACCAAAGCCATTTTCAATGACACTTTTGGTGAGGGTTGTTAAAGGCCCATCATTAATTCTCTCTTTAGTGATGCTTCTAGTGACGGTCTTTTATTGCCCCTCACCAATTCTCCTTTTGGTTACTTTTGCTGATGATCAAAAAATGTTTTTCATCGTTGATCATTCCAATGAGTTTTTTATGATGCTATGTGATTGTTGCTATATTTTTTGTCAAAAGATAATGATTTATGACCATTGTTATGGAGTCTTTTTCATTATGTGTCTAAGGCGATAGTGGTTAGAGTCAATAAATTTGGTAAGAAGTAATTAGTGTGTATCATTTCCCTCAAGTGATCATAATATATTTTTCCTATGAGTCAACACATGATTCACCTCCATTAGGTTTGTTATCTAACAAATTCCCCTTATATGAAGTTCCACTAATGTGTGTAGGAACCATATCATTTAATACATAATCAATCTCAGTCAACTCTAATAATGAGAGAGACCTAGAATTCCTCAACACTCCTAACACACCTTAACATGCTTTGGCACACACTAACATTCCTTGGCACCTTGCATGTTTTGGAACATATTTGTACCTAGAACATCTTGCCATGATTAGGACACCCAAGCACATGTTTGCATGCCCTAGCACAACATAATACTCTACTAGCATGTGTTGGCATGCCCTATAGTCCCAAACATGACCTGGAACACCTTGGTGTTCATTAACATACGTCAGCAATTGGCTCGCATTGGCACTTGGCATGTATTGGAACCTATTGTTAGTGGGCCTAGAATGTCCCTTATGAAAAAGGTAATGCCGTGACTTATTAACCCTCTTGTATGTTCATTAGGTTTGGATTTTAGCGTGGATATCCCTTTTGTTGCCTTGACACTCCTTGACACATGTTGGAAAACCCTAAGACCCTACACATCTTAGCATGTCTTAGCACCTGGCATGTCTTTGCATGCCTTGGAATTATTTTCCACATGTTAGCACACCCTAGAACTCCCTAGAACAATTTGACACTTCTTGACATACCCCAGTATTCCCTAGCATGGCTTACCATTACCTAGCATACCTTGTCACCCTCTCCTTGACATGCCTAACACTTGCTAACACTCCCTAGAACACCCTCATATTCATTCATTTCCATGCACTTTGATCTAGTGCTCCCTTATGTTTCCCTAGTACTCCTTAACACTCCTTGGTGTGCATTAGCACTCTCTAGCTAATGCAGGAGCATTTAGCTCAACATTATCATTGTATTTTACTAGACAAAGGGGGTCTTGTGTTTAAAGGAAGTTGGTTTCCTAAGTATTGAATTAATGTAATTATTTAATGTTTTAAGTGATTTTAATGAGAATAGGAATTAATTGAATATTATGAGGCATAATTGTAAATGTTCTCGAATGTAGGAGAATATGAGAGATTTAGGGAAGCTGGGAGAACTGAGGGATTTGAGAATTGATTGTAAAATCCAGATTAGGATTTAGTTCATGATTTTGTGGATTTGAGAGAATCCTTAGGGATGAGAAAGAGATTTTAGGATTTTGTTGAGAAGGTTATGGATCTAAACCAAGAATTGGCCTTAGAATCCATTTTTGTATAAATGTAAGCCTAAAAGGCATAGACAGAGGGTAGAGATAGAGAGAGAGAGAGAGAGAGAGTTAAATAAGTAGATAGATAGAGGTGTTTGTAAGCCTACGGGCAGATGATGTAACAGAGGCCATTAATTAGAAGATCAGGCCAAGGGGAGACAGAGAGTCTCATTATGTAATTGTTTGTTGATATATATAATATTATTATATATATAATATATATATATATATATATATATATATATTATATATGCACAAAGATTCAAATTCCAATTTGTCTAAGTGTGTTATCGAATATTGAATGATGAATGAATGAATTAACATATTCTGTGTAACAAAGAGTTGTAGGTGAAGTTCGGCGATTACACAAAGAAATACATGTAGAGGAGGATCATAATGGATCGTTGAATCTATTAGAAAGATCAAAGCCAAAGCTTAGGAGTAAGTGCGCAGTGAAACAACCAAGGGATTAGAACCTTGAAGAAACTCAGAACCACAGAAATGCTGAAGAAATAGTGTAAAATCATAAGAAAACATAATAGCGGAGGAGTAAATTGTTAATGCACATCAACGTTGGACCTCATAGATCAACGGTCATCGCATGGTGGAAGAGTGTGGAAGATAACCAGCGAAGAAGTGGTTTTGCAACAGGAAGTAGTATTTCGGGCAGCCTCAAAACCATAAGTTGTAAAAAGGACTAGTCACTCGATTCCATTCAACAAAGGACATGTAGCACAAGGGTGGAGAGAGGAAACCACTTTATTGAGTGGTTAATCCCCGTGTTTGTTGTCCACCTGAAATCTCTAATAGCCATCAGATCAAGTACGTTAGATCAATGGTGGGGGATTGTCATTCAAGTTGTTGATCGACAATCGGAGCTCGAAGGAGGAGTAGCATAGTGGAAGGTTTAATATGGAGGGCGACCTGACGATAAATATGAATGCGAGTGTATAGATTTTGAGATCTGCTTATGTGTTTCAGAGCATGATTTCATGTATTTCCTTTGTATTCTGTTTGTGCCTGAGCCTTTTAAGGCTTAATCATTATTTAAACTCTTTTAATAGTTGCATATTGGAGTCAGAGGGGTGATAAGAGGATATATGAGGTATGACCATGGTAAACTGCGATGAGCAATTGTGATAAAGGCAATTCTTGGGAAATGTGCAAAGGATGTGAAAGAGCGGAAAAAGGTATGTTATGCATGTTTTTACATGTATTCTCTTATAGGAGAATTATAATGGATTAAAGTGTCGATAGAAGGGTTTTAATGGTTTTCCAATTATAACCCAAAGTTATAAGGTGGGGTTTGGATATATGTGTGGCCATAGGAATTAATAAAGGTTTATGAGGATGTATTAAGTCCCAATAGAAAGGATTGGAAGGGCTAGACTATATGGTTAATAAATAAATCATTCCACATGAATTCTAATTAAGAGGGCCCTAACCCATTGTTATTTATAATGAACCTTTGACCAGAAGGTCATATAAATTCTTGGGCAGAAAATGGCTTATGCATAGGTCTATATGCATAATGTGGGTAAAGCAAGGGTAACCCTGAGTCATTTGGTATCAAAGCAGAACATAAATTATTTGTGAAAGTTTCTTTGGAAGAATTTAGAAAAAAAAATATTTGGAAAGATGTGTATGCAAGCAAGGGAGATCAGATTCTAATTTGGCAGTTAAGAGACCAGATAAAAGCTGGGAGATTGGTAAGAGGAATACTAATCTTGATATTTCTTCATTTTGATAGAATGTTCCGATTTTGAGAAAAGTAGAAAAAATTATTTATGGCCAATGAATTTGTATAATTGGAATTGTGAAATGTTTGAAATTGAAATTGGAGAAGAACAGTTAAGTTCTTAGAGGCAGGTGAGTAAGAATTAAGAAGAGACTACAAAAACATAAAGAATCTATAGTGATGTTTTGAAGAATTGAGATTCACTCAGATGTGAAGAGTGGGTGGAGAAACCATGCAGGTATTGTTTTATTTAACTCTGATTTGAGTTTTGTTGGATAAAGAAATAGATTGAAGATTTATAGTTGCAGCTAATGAAGTATCTCAGTAAAAGAGGATCAAGCCTTCAAAAGCAATAATGAAGGAAACTGTTAAGGATTTTTGAGTGGGAAAAAAACTCAACAAGGAGAAATTGTTTCCAATAGCTAAGCTTTCCCAAGATAAAGCTGGAAGATTGGAAGAAAGAGTCAGACTCTAAATCTTATTGGCAGTGGCTAAATATTGAGAATTTGTGCATTAGGATCATGAAGATCTGCTGAAACAGATTTGTAGAAATGGTGAGATCCTGAAGGAAGCTGAAGGTATGCAAATTTGTCTAATGATTAGCAGATATTGAATGAATGATATTTAGAGTAGGATTACAGTAGTTAAACTATAAGAAGGACTTTGTAAGCTCTTGAAGTAACAGAGTTTAAAGATACAGCTGAAGGCTAGTGGAAAGGATAGTCCATTCAAAAGTGCAGGTGAATGGGAGGACAAGATCAAATAGAGATCCTGAAGGCAATTCCACAACAAATGTGGGTAGAATTGCTAAGAGATAAAGGAAGTTGGTAAGAGTTTCTAAATGAAAGCAAAAATATGGCAAAACCTTGAGGAATTCCAACAGAGATTGGATAAAGAGGATAGTTGTGTTCTTGGATAGTACAAATGAGTTTAAGCCTAGAAGGAGCAAAGAGAATTTATCAAAGGAGGGTCCGAATATAGAGAACCAATTGCTTGAAAAAAGACCAAGTACAGAGGAGAGCTTGGCGAGGTAAGTGACAGGAGGGAAAACTTGTTGTTGTAGAGGATTTAGTGCAGCCCATAGTGAGTGAGTGAGGAACTCATAGAGATGAAGATGATGATGACTAGTGACAGTCATAACAAAGGTTCTGAAAGAAACCACAGCCAAGGACAGAAGAAAGGAGATGCCAAGGAAAATGGCATATAGAGACAGTTAAGTAAAAAAGAATATGAGAGGGAGAAGGCTAAGATAGAAGTTCAGCCTGAAGTATTAATGGAAATGTTGCAGAGAAATGAGATGGGCCAGAAATATGGCTATGTCATGAGAAAGAAAGTGAAGTGGCAGAGGCTACAAGAGAAGAGGAATCAACAGGTGAATATGCAGTTAATAATGGATCTAAGGGAACTTGAACATATTATAGATGCCAAATTGAAAACAGAGAAGCTCAAAAGAGTTGACCTACAACAAAAGGGAGATGTTGAAGTTTCGATATGTGAACCAAAACATGGACCATTACTATTTGAAAGTGATGAAGAGCCGGAGGAGTTGGATCATATGAATGATTCAAGGCAGCTAGAAGACTTGATGACTAAAGCATCAAGTAAGACCAGAAGATCTTGTATTTTTAAAATTAATTATTTGTGTGTGATTTCAGGTTTGGAAGAAGATAGGCAATATTTTAAAGTTGTCTAAAACATGAAAGAATACCTTCCAGAAGATTAAAGTTTTGAAGTGGAATATGACAAGGAGACTGGAAAAGAATCAATTCGCTACAGTCGGCAAGTGCTGAAAGACATCATTTAAATAGATGATGAGAAGGAGAGACTCGCTGACAATCTCAAGAGTTCTTTGAGTTTGAATCAACATATTGATATGCTGACAGGAGAAGAGTGATCAGAGAAACATACTACAGTGTTGCCAAAGGAAGAAGAGGTACAGAAGCCTTATATTTTTTATTATGATGATTGTCTTATAATTGAAGGTTTTGTTGCAGAAACTGGAACATATTTGGCACAGGAGGATAGCCAAATGAAAGAAGAAGAGGAAGAAAAACTATTGAAGGATGTTAAGAAAGATTTAGAAAAGGAAGAAGGACCATGTGATGATGGGTCAATCACAAATGAAGAAATAGGAGATTGTGTAAAATTTCCAAAGTTCACTCCAAGTAACATCATTGAGTTATATAGGGAATTAGAATTTCAAAGGAGGAAGTTAGAAGAGCAAAGAATAAATGTTCAGGATAAATTGTTGAAGAAGGATGACAAAGAAGCTATCATAAATAATAATCAAGAAGAAGTTGACAGGTGTAGAAAGCAGAAGCAGGAAATTGTTCTGAAAGACAATATAACAATAGCTGAAAAGGTGCAAAATATCAATAAAGAAGAAGGTAAGGATGAAAAGGAGGCAATCAGGATAACTGAAAAACAAGAAAAAAGGAGAGTTCATCAATCAAGAGATGGAAACAGTTAGCAAATTGAGGATATACTTGACAGAGAAATTGAATTGATAAGAAGATTAATGATAAAAGTGTCTCAGAAGAAGACAACAACAAGGAAAGGGAGGAGTAACAACAAGAGGAACACAACAACATACTATGAAAGCAAGGCAAGTGGAGCATTGCACCACAAAGTATGCAGACCTGGAGAACATCAGCAGACAAAAACAGTAATAGAACAATGGAAAAGCAAAGACAGATTACAAAATAAAGCCTGGGATCTAGGAGGAATCAATTATCCAGACTAATGACCAGCAGGTGATAGATTTTCTTACTTGGGGAGTCTGATGTAGGACCGTTCAGCTCAACATTATCATTGTATTTTAGTAGACATAGGGGGTCTTGTGTTTCAAGGAAGTTGGTTTCCTAAGTATTGAATTAATGTAATTATTTAATGTTTTGAGTGATTTTAATGAGAATAGGAATTAATTGAATATTGTGAGGCATAATTGTAAATGTTCTTGAATGTAGGAGAATATGAGAGATTTAGGATAGCTGAGAGAATTTAGGGATTTGAGAATTAATTGTAAAATCCAGATTAGGAGTTAGTTCATGATTTTGTGGATTTGAGAGAATCCTTAGGGACGAGAAAGATATTTTAGGATTTTGTTGAGAAGCTTATGGATCTAAACTAGGAATTGGTTTTAGAATCCCTTTTTGTATAAATATAGGCCTAAAAGGCATAGACAAAGGGTAAAGACAGAGAGAGAGAGAGAGAGTTAAATAATTATATAGATAGAGGTGTTTGTAAGCCTATGGGCAGATGATGTAACAGAGACCATTAATTAGAAGATCAGGCCAAGGAAAGACAAAGAGTCTCATTATGTAATTATTTGTTGATATATAAATGTACAAAGATTCAAAGTCCAATTTGTATAAGTGTGTTAGCAAATATTGAATAATGAATGAATGAATGAATTAGCATATTTTGTGTAACAGAGAGTTGCAGGTGAATTTCAGCGATTACACAGAGAAATACATGAAGCGGAGGATCATAATGGATCATTGAATCCATTAGAAAGATAAATGCCAAAGCTCAGGAGGAAGTGCGTAGTGAAACAGCCAAGGGATCAAAACCTTGAAGAAACCTAGAACCACAGAAACGCTGAAGAAATAGAGTAAAATCATGAGAAAACATAATAGCGGAGGAGTAAAGTGTCAATGCACAACAACCATTGGACCACATAGATCAACAGTCATCACATGGTGGAAGAGAGCGGAAGATAACCATCGAATAAGTGGTTTACAATAGGAAGTGGTATTTCGAGCGGCCTCAAAACCATAAGTGGTAAAACGGACTAGACCCTCGATTCCATTCAGCGAAGGACATGTAGCACAAGGGTGGAGAGAGGAAACCACTTTATCGGGGGGGGTGGTTAATCCCCGTGTTTGTTGTCCACCTGAAATCTCTGATAGGTGTCAGATCAAGTATCTTAGATCAACGGTGGAGGATTGCTGTGCAAGTTGTTGATCAGCGATTAGAGATCGGAGGAGGAGTAGCACAGCGGAAGGTTTAATATGGAGGGTAGACCCGTCGATAAATATGAATGTAGCGGTATATATTTTGAGATCCGCTTATGTGTTTCGGAGTGGGATTTCATGTATTTCCTTTCTATCATGTTAAAGTGTTGTGCTCGAGTCTTTTAAGGCTTAAGAATTATTTAAATGCTTCCGATAGGCATTTTAGAGTCGGAGGGGTGATAATGGCATATATGTGGTGTGACCATGGTAAACTACGATGAGCGATTGCGATAAAGGAAATTCTTGGGAAATGTGCAAAGGCTGAGGAAAGGAGGAAAAAGGTATCTTATGCATGTTTTTACGTGTATTCTCTTATAGGAGAATTATAATGGATTAAAGCGCCAATAAAAGGGTTTTAATGGCTTTCCAATTATAACCCAAAGTTATAAAGTGATGTTTGGATATATGTGCAGTCATAGGAATTAATAAAGTTTTATGAGGATGTATTAAGTCCCGCTAGAAAGGATTGGAAGGGCTAGACTATGTCGTTAATAAATAAATCATTCCACATGAATTCTAATTAAGGGGGCCTTAACCCACTTCTATTGATAATGAACCTTTGACCGGAAAGTCATATAAATTCCTGGGCAGAAAATGGTTTATGCATAGGTCTATATGCATACTGTGGGTAAAGCAGGGGTAACCTTGCGTCACTAGCACACCTTAGCACTTTTTTACATGCCTTACCACTCCAACATGCATAACACTCCCTGACACATTGACACTTGGAAAGTTTTAGCTTGCCTAACATGTGTTGAGATTCCTTGGTATTCTTTGGCATGTGTTGGCATGGTTTGGCATGGTTTAATATTAAAGTTATTTGAGATCAATTATTGGAAAGTAGGAGAGAAGTAACAAATGAAGATTTGGCACTTAGAATGCACTAACACTTGACACTTGACACATATTGGCACCTACACTACTACAAAAAATTCCTTTAGGGGCAATATGGCTTGCACCAATCTTTCAAAAAATTCCTTTAAGTATTTTTACGGATTTAGGGGCAGTTTTAGAACCCCCCAGAAAGTCATCAAACATTGTACCTTTTCATGGGGTTTTCTAAAACCACCTCTAAAAGTGTTTTCTCATGAATTTTTGAGAGGTTTTTAAATTATTGCCCCTAAATATCTTTTTCATTGTGGTTTTTGAAAAACCCCCCTAGAAATTCATGAAAATTGAACCTTTTTTTTTGGGGGCGGGGGACGGGTGACGAGGGGTGAGAGGGTTTAAATGAATTCCCCTAAATATATTTTTCATGGTGGGTTTAAACATCCCCCAAAAGTCATGAAAATTGATCTTTTTCTTATGGTGGGGGGTTTCTAACAACTACCTCTAATAGTGTTTTCTCATAACTTTTGTGGGGGGTGGTTTAAATGACTACCCCAACATACATTTTTCATGGTGGTTTTTTGGCAACCCCCCTAAAAATTCATGAGAATTGGAGGTAGTTTTTGAGCTCTCCACCAACCCCCACCCCCCCCCCCCCCCCACCACCAAAAAAAAAAAAAGGTCATAGGATTTGAACATTTAGAGGCAGTCATTTTAACAACAGCCTCTAAAGTTCAATTCTCATGGCTTTGTGGTGGTCCAAAAATTGAATTCTTAAGACTTTTAAGGGGGTTTGTTTGACAACCCCCCTTAAACGTGATGACAATATAACTTGTGCAAGTAGTTTTGGACAACCCAACGTCCCCCGCAAAAAAAAAGGTCATTAGAATTAAACTTTTAGAGGTAGTTGCTAAATGGCCACCTCCAAATGTTCAGATTTCATGAATTTTGAGGGAGGCAGATCTTTTGGTGTATTGAATAGGGAAAGGGGACATAAGGGTAGCATGGATGGGTAGAAGTGAGAGGTTTGAGTATGGTTTACTGAGATCAATAATCCTAGCATTAGATAATGTAAATGGGCCTTATGACCTCATGAAATAGGGGCTAGGGGGCCTAGAGGGAAGGAAATGAGAGAAATTGATATGGAATACCCAATCACCTATATTAGAGCTTCTTTCATTGCGATGTTGATTTTCCTGTTGTTCCATTCTATTCTACGCCAACATGAGGTTTTCCTTTAAGAGTTGGAGAAATTGTTGTTGATGCTCAAAGTGATGTTCCACTGCTTGAACCTTAGAATTTTCTCTTAAATATGATGTGATGGATGGTGGATAGTACCAATCTTTTGCAACACCTTGTATGGACCATAATACTTTTGTGATAATTTATTATCCTTCTTTGCTTGCTTGAGGGACATTTGTTTATATGGTTGTGGCCATAGGAATACCCAGTCACCTATATCAAAACGTTTTTCGCTACGATGTTGATCTTCCTATTGTTTCATTCTATTCTGCACCAATGTGAGGTTATCCTTTAAGAGTTGGAGAACTTTTTGTTGATGCTGAATGTGATGTTCCACTGCTTGAACCTTAGAATTTTCTCTTAAATATGATGTGATGGATGGTGGATGATATCCATAAATTGCCATAAATGGGGTCATTTTTGTTGAAGTCTGGAAGGAAGTGTTATACCACCGTTCAGCCAGAGGAAACCATTTGACCCATTGTGTATGTTTATCAGATTAAAAGCAATGAAGATATCCTTCCAAACATTTGTTTACTATCTTAGTTTTCCCATCAGATTGAGGATGATAAGATGAGCTATGAGCTAACTGAGTACCTATACAAGAAAATAATTTTGTCCAAAAATTTCCAATCAAAATCGGATCTCTGTCGCTTACAATAATCTTTGGGTTTCAATGTAGATTTTTAATTTTTTTCATAAATGCAGTGAAAACTATATTGGATTTAAATGGATGCGAAGCGTGCATACTTGGTAATTCTGTCAACTACCACCATGATGACACTCTTTCCTTCAAACTTGGGTAAACCTGTGATAAAATCCATTGAAACCTCCTCCCAACATTGACTTGGAATGGATAAAGGTTGTAATAGACCTAGAGTCTTAATTGTTTCAACTTTATTTTGTTGGCAAACCAAACATTCCGCCAAAAACTTTTGAATATCCGATCTAATGCCATTCCAAAAAAAATCCTTCTTAACCTTGTCATAAGTTTTCAAAAATCCTGAGTTCCCTCCTAAGGGAGAAGTGTGCAATTCCATAAGAATATTTTGTTTGAGTTGGGAATTCTTACATAGGTATAAGAGATATTTGTACCATAACAAATCATTTTTCCAGCTAAATGTATCAAATGTACTGGGATATTGTTGTAACTTTTGAATGAGTGCCCACACTTCTTCGTCATTCTTCCATTCATCCCTTGCTTCATTTATCCAATCTGGTTGGATAATAGAAATGGCGCACAACAATGGTTCCACATCCTCATCCTTTCTTGAGAGTACATCTGCCACAACATTTTTCTTCCCTTTTTTGTAGATGATTTCAAATTCATAACCCAACATCTTTATGACCCATTTTTACTTCTCTTCAGAGGATAATATTTGTTCTAAAAGGTATTTAAGACTATCATGGTCTGTTTTTACCTTCAAGTGTCTTCCCATTAGGTAGTGCCACCATTTTTGGACAACCCAACCTCTTCCTCCCCCCCCGCCCGCAAAAAGAAAGGTCATTAGAATTAAACTTTTAGAGGTAGTTTCTAAATGGCCACCTCCAAATGTTCAATTTTCATGGGAAAGGGGACATAAGGGTAGCATGGATGGGTAGAAGTGAGAGGTTTGAGTATGGTTTACTATGATCTGTAATCCTAGCATTAGACAATGAAAATGGGCCTTATGACCTCATGAAATAGGGGCTAGGGGGCCTAGAGGGAAGGAAATGAGAGAAATTGATATGGAATACCCAGTCACCTATATTAGAGCTTCTTTCACTACGATGTTGATTTTCCTGTTGTTTCATTCTATTCTGCGCCAACGTGAGGTTATCCTTTAAGAGTTGGAGAAATTGTTGTTGATACTCAACACGATGTTCCACTACTTGAACCTTAGAATTTTCTCTTAAATATGATGTGATGGATGGTGGATAGTACCAATCTTTTGCAACACCTTGTATGGACCACAATACTTTTGTGATAATTTATTATCCTTCTTTGCTTTCTTGAGGGACATTTGTTTATATGGTTGTAGCCATACGAATACCCAATCACCTATATCAAAACTTCTTTCGCTACGATGTTGATCTTCCTGTTGTTTCATTCTATTCTACGCAAACGTGAGGTTATCCTTTAAGAGTTGGAGAACTTGTTGCTGATGCTCAATGTGATGTTCCACTGCTTGAACCTTAGAATTTTCTCTTAAATATGATGTGATGGATCGTGGATGATATCCATAAAGTACCATAAATGGGGTCATTTTTGTTGATGGAAGGAAGTGTTATACCACCATTCAGCCAGAGGAAACCATTTGACCCATTATGCATGTTTATCAGATACAAAGCAACGAAGATATCCTTCCAAACATTTGTTTACTATCTTAGTTTTCCCATTAGATTGAGGATGATAAGATGAGCTATGAGCTAACTAAGTACCTAGACAAGAAAATAATTTTGTCCACAAATTTCCAATGAAATTCGGATCTCTGTCGCTTACAATAATATTTGGGTTTCCATGTAGCATTTGAATTGTTTCCATAAATGCAGTAGAAACTATATTGGCTTTAAATAGATGCGAAGCGTGCATACTTGGTAATTCTGTCAACTACCACCATGATGACACTCTTTCCTTCGGACTTGGGTAAACCTGTGATAAAATCCATTGAAACCTCCTCCCAACATTGGCTTGGAATGGATAAAGGTTGTAATAGACCTGGGGTCTTAATTGTTTCAACTTTATTTTGTTGGCAAACAAAACCTTCCGCCAAAAAATTTTGAATATCCAATCTAAGGCCATTCCAAAAAAATTCCTTCTTAACCTTGTGGTAAGTTTTCAAAATTCCTAAGTTCCCTTCTAAGGGAGAAGTGTGCAATTCCATAAGAATCTTTTGTTTGAGTTGGGAATTCTTACATAGGTAGAAGCAATATTTGTACCATAACAAATCATTTTTCCAGCTAAATGTATCAAATGTACTGGGATATTGTTGTAACTTTTGAATGAATGCCCACACTTCTTCATCATTCTTCCATTCATCCCTTACTTCGTTTATCCAATCTAGTTGGATAATAGAAATGGCGCACAACAATGCTTCGACATCCTCATCCTTTCTTGAGAGTACATATGCCACAAACGTTTTTCTTCCCTTTTTGTAGATGATTTCAAATTCATAACCCAACATCTTTGTGACCCATTTTTACTGCTCTTTAGAGGATAAAAGTTGTTCTAAAAAGTATTTAAGACTATCATGATCCGTTTTTACCTTCAAGTGTCTTCCCATTAGGTAGGGCTGCCATTTCTTAAGTGCATGTAGTATTGCCAACATTTCCTTCTCATAAATAGCTTTTCGTAAATACTTTCCTTTGATTGGATGACTTTTGAAAGCAATGGGTCTTTCATGCTGCATTAAAACAGCACCAATTCCATTTCGTGAAGCGTCACATTCCACAATAAAGGTTTTTGTTAAGTCCGGTGTAGCTAAGACTAGTGCTTCGCACATTTTCTCTTTATGATGTTCGAAAGCCTTTGTTGCTTCTAGAGTCCATGAAAATGAATCTTTCCTCAATAATGTTGTTAGAGATGTTGTTATTCTCCCATAATTTTTAACAAACTTACAATAATACCCTATCAACTCGAGAAATGCTCACAAATTCTTCATGGATGTGAGGATTTTCCATTCCTTAATGGCTTTAATTTTTCTAGGGTCTACCTTAACGCCTTCATGAGATACAATATGACCCAGATATTCCACCTCTTGTACTCCAAAGAAACAGTTGGAGCTTTTTACAGACAATTGTTTCTCCTCCAATAGCTTGAGCACCCTATCAACATGTTGAACATGATCCTTCCAAGACTTGTTGTAGATTAGTATATAATCAAAAAATGCTAACACAAATTTTCTAAAGAAGGGTTTGAAAATGGAATTCATCAAACCTTGAAATGTAGAAGGTGCATTGGTAAGGCCAAAAGGCATGACCACAAATTCATAATGACCCTCATGAGTTCTAAATGTTGTGTTCGGAATGTTTTAAGTGTTCATTCTAATTTGATGATATCCTAAATGAAGATCCAACTTGGTGAAGTAAATTGATCCATGCAATTCATCCAATAATGCATCAATGAAAGGAATGAGAAATTTATCTTTAATAGTGATCTTGTTGAGCTCCCTATAATCCGAACACATGCACCATGATCCATCCTTATTTTGCACCAATACTACTGGAGCATAGAAAGAACTTTGACTAGGTTGAATTATACCAGCCTCTAGCATTTCTGCAACCATACGTTCAATTTCAATCTTTTGGGCATAGGGATATCTGTACGGCCTGATGTTTGAAGAACACTTCCTGGAATCAAATGAATAGCATGATCATGATCACAAATAGGTGGGAGACCTTTAGGAGTCTCAAATACCTTTGAATGATTGTCCAAGAATTTTTGGAGATCTAGAGAAATAGATGATTTCGATGTGGGAACCTCTAGCGAACATAATTGTGTAATTACACCTCGTTGTTCCTTCTTTAGAAACTTCGTCATACCATTAGAGCTGGTTATCTTTGTCAGTTTTCCTACAATACCCCTTAATTCAACTTCCTTTCCTTCTGCACAAAATTTCATGAAAAGTTCTTGAAAATTAAAAGCTATTGTACCCAAGGATTGTAGCCATTGGACTCCTAGTACAACATCAGCACCTCCCATTGGAATGGAAAGCATTGGGCTAGTCAATACATATTCTCCCATGGGTAGCTTGATATTATGCACTTTCTAGAGAAATTTATGGTTCCTCCACTTGCAACCATCGCCTGACAGTCTGGTGCTAGATATAGGAAGCAATTCAATTCCTTGGCTATCTGACAATGAATAAAATTATGGGTACTTCCCGAATCAATCAACACTATTACCTTTTTCTTCTTGATATTTCCTTCTATCTTGATAGTTTGAGGAGTGGAACATCACATCGAGCATCAACAACAAGTTCTCCAACTCTTGAAGGATAACCTCATGTTGGCACAAAATAGAATGAAACAACAGACAGATCAACATCGTAGCGAAAGAAGTTTTGATATAGGTGATTAGGTATTCCTACAGCAACCATATAAAAAAATGTCCCTCAAGAAAGCTAAGAAGGATAATAAATTATCACCAAAGTATTATGGTCTGTCCAAAGTGTTGCAAAAGATTAGTACTATGGCATACAAATTGGAGCTTCCTGTAGCTTCCCAAGTGCACCCAGTTTTCCATGTTTCATGTTTAAAGAAGGTTATAGGTGACAATATCCTAGTTCAAACAATATTGCCAGAATTTGACGAGGAATGAAAAATCATATTGGAACCTAAAGTAGTCACAGAAACAAAAACTCGACAGCTACAAAATCAATCAATTTCAGAGTATCTCATCAAGTGGAAGAACTTATCCACTGAAGATAACACATGGGAGAATGAGAATTTTATACAGAAGCATCCATAACTACTCAAGTGTTGAGGAAAACGATTTTTTGAAAGAGAGGGGCATGTTAGGTCCCTATAATACTAGTGACTCCCCCATTACTATTGTCATTGTAGCCCTTATTGTTATTATTGTGCCCCAATTATCCCCATATTGTTATTAGTGTGCCCCATAGAAACCCACTATTGTTATTGTTGTGCCCATATGTTATTATTGTTATGTCGGCTTTGATTATATTGTGACCCCTTAAACTCCTATATATAGAAATGAGTTTTAGTCATTTGTATCATCCAAGAGTTGTTCATTTGTGTAATGTAAAGAAGGTTGCTCCCTCGAAGAGGCTTATTTCTAAGGTGTTGATCTATCATTTCTATCTTTTTGTGAGTTGGTTTCATAATAGAACCCCAAACAGTTATGATAAGGGGATTAGGGGCCCCATTATCACAACCCATAATCCCTTAACTGATAACCACTAAATTCCCTATCGCCTTAACCCCTAAGCCATAATCGATTAACCCCTACAACCATAGCTCATAACCCATTAACCCCTTGATCCCTTAAGCCTTAATCCACTAACCCTTTAACCCCTAACCCACACTTAGAATCCATGAACCAACCTTAAAATTCATGACAATGTAACTTTTGGAGGTAATTTTCGGCACCTCTCTCACCAATTTTTTTTTTATTACAATTAAACTTTTAGAGGCAATTGTTAAACCGTCTCCAGATGTTCAATTCTTATGAATTTTGGGGGAGGAGGATCTTTTGGTGTATTGAACGGGGCGAGGGGACATAATGGTAGCATGGATGGGTAAAAGTGAGAGGTTTGAACATGGTTTATTGAGATATATAATCCCGGCAGTAGAGAATGAGAGGAGGCCTTAGGACCTCATGGCATAGGAGTCAGTGGGGTCAGAGGGAAGGAAACAATAGAAATTGATAGGGGAACCACCAATAGTTGTGGTAAGGGGATTAGGGGCCCCGTTATCACAACCCAGAAGCCCTTAACCCATAACTACTAAATTCCCTATCCCCTTAATCCGAAAGACATAATCCACTAATCCTTACACTCATAAATCATAATCCATTAACTCCTTGATCCCTTAAACCCTAAGCCACTAACCCCTTAACCCCTAATCCATAACTTAGAGTCCATGAACTCCTTAATCCCTAATCCATTTTCATCTTAAACCCTAACCCTTAACCCTTAACCCCTAATCCCTAACACCTAAATCCCATAGCCCTTAAGCACTTAACCGCAAAATCCCCTAACCCCTAAGTCCTTTGTGCTTAACCATTAGCCCTTGTAGCCCTTAACCTATAACTCCTAAAACCCATAGAATTAAACCCCTTAAGCCCTAAACCCCCTAAGCCCTAACCCTTTACTCTTTACCCTTAACCCCTGACTCCTGAACCCCTAAACCACTTAACTCCTAGAACCCTAAGCCTTTCTCCCAAACCATAGGTGCCTCAAAAGTAATATTCTTTGTCATATTAGGTTTTTGTCTACACTCCCCTATAAATAACACCTCCAAGCACTATTAAGGTCCAAGGAAAAGAGCCACAAAGTTCCTAAATTTGATCTACATTTTATGGACGGTCACATTTCACCCAAATATCCTACACATATTGACTTTCAAAGGGAAACAATATGGTGTTCTAATGTCCACGAATGCATCTAAGTTCATAGAAATAAAGTAAATTTCATCTCCATGCATGGCCCAAACGTAATTTATGTCCACTCAAAAGAAAAAAGAGGATATAAGGATGTCCCTTTATTTGTCATCATCCTTTAACACTAGTCCATTCTCTTACCAAATGTATGGGTAATAGTCCCATATAAGTCTACAATATTTCTCAAAGGTTTTTTCCACAACATGCTCAAAACAACATTCAAAACCCCTTAGTTTTCTCCAAGTCTATTTCAAACCAATACAAGAAATACCCAACTATATGAATGGTAAAATATTCAAGCTATCCATATCTAGATCATCTCCTTTTAACCCCCATTTTTGTTACTTCATTACAAATCCGACCAAGGTCATCTTATAATTGTATCTCCCTTTTGTATCTGGTGAGAATATCACCTCGTTCTTTAGGAATGGCTTGCTTCTATAAAAAGTTAAATTAGTACTCTCGACATATCTGGGTTAGAAGATACATTAAGAGAAGAAAACACAGGTCAAACTCAACCTTATTGTCAATTGTAGGTCAAACATATATAAAAAATTAAATAGTCTACACATGTAATTCTTACATTGTTGGATGGTTTTTTATGAACTCCACCATTTTATTTCCCCATCTCCATGGTAGCTTTTCATTCCATTAATTATACAACAACTACTTTCAATTTTCCAAGTTCCTTGTCTTTTTCTTTCAATTTCTCTTTTGTATCATGCAATTGTAGTTGATTGGGAAACCCCCAATAGTGGCGATAAGGGGATCAAAGGATCCTTTATCAAAACCCGTAAACCATAATGCATTTAATCCCTTAGCCAAGGGAAACCAAGGGTGTAGTTGTAGGGGAATTGGGACCAATTTTGGGGGTTCATAACATTAACAGAAGTCGAATGGTATGACCAAAAAGGTGGGAGGGGTATCTTGTTGTGTATTGAATGAAGCAAAGGGAGTTCCAAACATGGTTTAGAAAGATCTATAATCGTAGCATTAGATAATGAGAATGGGACTTAGGAACTAATGTCATATGGGATAAGGGGTCTAGACAGAAGACAATGAGGGAAATTAACAAGGGAACCTCCAAAAGTGGTAATAAGGGGATTAGGGGCCCCATTATCACAATCAATAAGCCCTTAACCCATAACCACTAAATTCCCTATCCTCTTAAACCCCAAGCCATAATCTCTTAACTTGTACACTCATAACGCATAACACATTAACCCCTTGACCCATTAAACCTTAAGCCACTAACCCCTAACCTAAAATCCATGAACCCCCTAAGCCCTAACCCCTTATCCTCTTAACTCGTGACCCTTAGCCCTAACCCATAACCCCCACTAGTACATATGGGTGGAAAATCCAATGTCATACTCTGATAGTTCGGTCATATTGTCAAATTTTACTTGCAAATATTTTTTGCATTAAAAAAAAAAAAAAAACTTGACATTTTTGAATATCTAACAAACACAATTATCGTCAGATATTCAAGGATATGCTAGTCAGATATCTGAAATTTGTTTTGTTTGTCAAATATGCAATGACAATTGAATGTTCGTTAGATATCTAATGTTTGACTAAGTCAATTATATATCTATCAAAATACTGATGTTTAACAAAGTCAATATTTTTCCAGTTGGACGATGTCTCTCTCGTCAACAACCATAAGAAGTACAACAAAATGGCTATGTTTTGGTCATAATACAAAATTATTTTATTTTATTATTTTCATTGCAAATAGTTAAACATTATCGAGGTTTATTTTTTAAGATAACCATCGTTGACAATTTGGTAAGGAAAAATGACACATAACATTCCTCCAAGAGGATAAGGATATGTAAGATCTCAATTGGAGGATTTGGGTGATTGTGATATAGGTGGATATTGGTGGCCACCCACCTATTCCACCTAGACCTCCATTCAGTTTCATTTGTTTCCTTGTTTATTTCAACATTTACTATTTATAGTAGTTTTCGGGTCCTAAACTTCTGGAGCAGTTTTTACCCCCTAAATGGAATTTTTTTATGTTTGCTACAAACCCGTGTTGGAAATCTTGTAGCACTAGGAAATACCTTTCCAACAAGGTATCGTATGTTCCCAATGAAGATAATATGACCAAGTTAGGACCTCAGGAATTTGGATGTCCAACTAACCCCAATGGGGCCCACAAAATCTTGGCGTTACATCTCGTGGAGTTAGGGTTTTGGTTGTTTAGGGTTTTCTCTTGTTGTTCAATAATAAATAGGCACTTGAGCCTCATTTTAATAGAGTTCAGTGATATGTATCTGCCACATCTCTTCTCATAGATAAGCTACCATCACTCGAGCTAGTTTATTTCCATTTTGTTTATAAGCATATGTCAATATTTTGATATTAATGAAATGAAGTGTTATTTCTGTTGCATCTCTGTATTTATGGTTATATATGTAATTTGTTACATTCCTATTTAAGTTCGGATCCATGGTATCAAAGTGATCTTCTCTTTCTTTGTTTTTCTTTGCATGTCCCCATGGAGGTTAGCGTATAAGGAGTTAGGTCTTGAACTAGTTGAACCTTGGCAAGACCAGCCTCGAAAACCTCGATGACCTCCCATGGTAGAAGAAAAGAAAGACAAGGGGACAGGAGATCCTTTCAAAATATTGCTCGAGGAAGCTCTTGAGCAACAGAGGAATGTGATGATGGATAACTTTTCCCAAATCCTCTGATGGTTGCCCATAGGTGAGACGTTTTCATCGAGCATCCACTCTAGAGGCACCACTTCTTTTAAGGTACAAGTTAACTTTGATATTCCCATATTTGCGGGCCAAATAGATGTATACATTCTAGATAAATGGTTGAATTTGTTGGAAGGATATTTTTCAGTTCGTGACTTTTCCAGTCGGGAAAATATTACTTTTTCACTGCTCAAAGTCACCCCACATCTCAAGGACTAGTGGGAAACCTACTGTGAACAAAAGGAGGAGAGGGAATCCTCACTGTTTTAAGTTGCACCCACTTTGGATTCTTTCTAAGATGCCATCAAGGAACAATATTACCCTATCGGGAGCTATGAAGATAAATACATAAATTGGACCACGCTATGGTAGGGAAGGGACCAAGATGCCAAAGTTCACAAATGTTTTCCATACCCTCCTCACAAAGTTAGGTATCAAGGATTCTGAGCAACATCTAGTAGTCAAGTAGCACAGTTTTCTACACAAGTACATCAAAGATGAGATGGTGGTCCTAGACATCTCCTCTCTCGACATGGCATACCGATACGCTTTCAATATTGAGCAGAAGTTTAAACAGAAGAAGCAATACTTTGGATCTATGAATCCAATGCAAGGAAAAGGTGCCCCCAAACCAAGGAGAAAAGGCCAAAGCCAAAGAAGGGAAACCTAGGACAACCCGTCGAATCCATAATCAAAGAAAAAAACCATGAAGACAAAGAAGGACACGGGAAAATGGTGTGAGTTTCATAAGAGCTCCACTCACAACCTAAGTGAGTTCGGGCCAAGTAGTCACTAGTGGCTGATCTGAAGGCTTGCAATTCAATTTTTTTTTTTGAATCTGAGTCAGACCTTGACAAGTGGAATGAAAAAGGGAAGCAGATCATTGACGTGGATCCTAGTGCCACCGTGGCCACCACTAAGATCCAAAAGAATGAGCCTGAAGATCCAGAGGAGGGGGAACACCTCTTCCACTCACATATGTGGGTGAAGGGATCTCCGTTGCAGTTCAGTGCTGATAAAGGGAGCTAAAATAACCTCATTTCAGTAGAGGTCATGAAGCAGTTGGGCCTATCGACAAGAAAACATCCACAGTTGTACACCATTTAGTGGCTTCACCAAGGAAGAGATCTTCGTGTCAACCAGCAGTTTCACCTTCCCTACAGCATCAAGCCCTTCATGGATGATGTATTGTGTGACGTTCCTCCTCTTGAAGTTTGTGATGTATTATTAGGAAAATCATACTTGTGGAAGCAACATGTTATATATGAGTCTAGACCTCACTCAGTGATTATTACTTTGGACAATAAGTTGTACAAGATACCAGAGGTAGCCCTACCCACTACCATCTCTTTGATCACTGCAAAGAAATGCCATAAGATCATTTCCCCGACCAAGATTTTTTTTTCCATATTATTCACCCTTATGGAAAGAAGAAGGTTATGGCCACAGCTTCCAAATAGGGCTCCTCCACATAATAGCAGTAGAGGTAGACCATAAGCTGTAATTGGTCCATCTTAAGCTCCAACAAGATTAGATGTTGAGAAATAACTTCAATATTAGCCTAGATTCTGCCAAAAGCATCTTAGTATGCTAGGATATCAGGGAGATTACATATTCTAGAGAGATGACCACCCTTGCAAGCAAGATACCTAACTCCTCTTTAGTAAATCCTAAATTCCGCTTCATGAATTGGAAATTGCATTGGGTAGATAAGAGAATTTGCCACATTTCCTCCCTTGAAACAATTCCACAACCTCCATACGTTCCCCGACGGTCCTTATATATGTTTGATTCTTCTTCCTTCGTCACATTCTTGTTCTTAGCATCATTAACTTCAGCCTAGACTAACATCGTCCAGTGTGCAAACTTCATTAAGGAAATATTGCAATCATAGAAATTTTTAGAGCAAATATCTCCAAAAAACTAAGAACCAGATGTGATGAATGAAACTTCGCACATTCAACCTACTCTGGGAGTTAAATCAAGCATTATCCATCTATTATGGGTTGAGCTCACCATCACAAATACTATCCAAGTTTCCTTTGTAACACAATTCTCCACAACGACAACATGCCTCCATAAACACATAATTAATGAGAGACCAATATAGTGTGTTGCCAAAGGGAATCAACTCAGTAACTGAAGAAAAATTCTTGTTGGAGACAATTCATTGCTCATTTGATAAATATTAAGGGATATCTTTGATAATGGTTTCAACATTATCGATTTTTAAAACTCCTTGTTCCACTTGTACACGCTAACTAGCTAAGTGTTGGCTTGAGGGGGCCTGACCCAGGTTCAACGTTAATTATCCAAACAAATCCCTACACTATTGGCCCATTCGGCATCATCCCATGGAGCACGGACCGAAGTCTCACCCGAAGCAGTATGGGGGGATTCTAGAACCACGTTTCTGCACCCTTGACATGGTTGTGATGTTGTTTTATCTCTGCTATCCCTATCTTCATGCAAGTGATCTCGCTCTAGGGCTTGTAAGACAAACCCTTTGTTCTAGATTTCAATACCTTCGCGAAAGTACACAATCGACCGTCACACAACTTTAACCTATGGCTCAGGTAATTTCATGCTGCTATAGTAGTGTGCTATGTAGATCACTCTATTATCCTAATTGATTCAATTATCTAGTCAAGTACTTAATGTTATCACTGTGCAAGCAAATATTTGTGATTGCGCTCAAGTATTCAACATAACTATAGTCATTCACACGCCATATAAGAATAATAAATGAAATTCATACACAAGATATTCAAACCCGTTAACAGAACAAATACACAGAAATAGTAGAATACCTTCTTTTATTGATATCTTTCAAGTATTACAGACTCTTTCCACCCTGTGCTCACAGCTGCAAGGGTCCATGCACTCAGCTATGGACTTCTACCCCAGGCCTCTACGCACTCAACTGAAGAGCCTCTACCTATGCTATGACCCAAGACTTAGACTTCTTACTCTAAAGCTATGACTCTCTCTATTGTATTCTCCTTTAACTACTTAGAGCTTATCTCTTTTTATACAATCCCATGGTCTGCAGACCATGGGTAGATCTTTTATAGCCGATGTTACATTTCCAAAATAAGAGCGGACAACCCTATGACTCTTTAACAACTAGGTGCCCCGCGACCACAAAATATGAAGTCTTTACACTTGGATTACAAAATTTGACCAAAATATGGGCTTTTAGCCCCAAAACTACCCTTGGGGGATCCCACACCCAATAGGCCCCCAACACAAACATCATGACTCGCCCTCGAGTCACTCTGCAGGCACAGAGATCTTAGTGCGAAGACCTCCCAACTTCATTTTGATGACCGTAACCTCGGCAGTGCACTGAGTGGCCGCCTACTAGACTTCTTCCACTCTCTGCTCAGTGACTTCCACTGAACTTCCACCTTGAATCTTCTGCTAAGTTGTCTATAATGTTGCGAGCTTTCCTTCAATGGAAGTTGTGATTGTATATGCCTTATCTATCCATGCTTGTAGGTGCGCTTTTAGGACCACTTCTTTGTGCCGAGCGACATCCACCTGTTCCTTAAGCTCCTTTGCCTCCTACATCTGTGCGAGCTTCTGTGTAAGGGTGACCATCTACGCAGTCCTTTTGACATTGTCATATCTTTGTTGTAGCTTGTGCACCTCTGCCTCCAAGCATTCTACATTCGGGTCCTCCTACAATGTAGTCAGGACCTCGAATGATTGTTCAAAAAGTCGCAAGCAGTCTACTATTGCACTGTCGAACGCTGCTATTATTGTTGTAACAGCAGCAGCACGTTGTACCCTGACCTTTGGCAGAGTTGAAGGCTGAGCCATCCGCTACAATTCTACGATCTGCAAGTTCAACTCTAGCTGAATCGTAGCCATCTTTGTCCGAGCGTCACGCACCCCTGTGGCCAACTTACAGATGCACGCCTCAACCGATTCTTCTACCTGAATGTCCAATGCTGGGACCATTCGATATGCTTCCTCCACTACCTACATGATTTTCTTATTCTGTTCCACTGCCTCGTTGTGCCGTAGGCACAACTGCTCTATATTAAAGCACGACTCGCTCATCACCTACAGAATGCGACTCTCCTGGGCCCTAAGTTCCGTGATGACTCCATTCTGCAAGAGGTGGAGCGTCTCTCGAGGGAGCACGGCCATGTTAAATCCCACCCCTTTTAGGCTACTGATCATGGGCCTATCAGCCTCATTTGCTGTAGTAAGGGCCCCGTCTGGTAGCATGATCGTGTTGGTAACCCTTTTGTGCAACATCTCTGCAACAGCTGAAGTGCCGATCGTGAGGCTCATGGAAACTGTAGTATCCTGTGGAGTGCGAGCTTGCAACTCCTGCAGCTCTGTCCGGAGAGCACCTAATACCAATTAATGTTGACATTCGAACTGTTGGAGGGCCTCCGTGGTTACATCCCTCATCGTTTCTCCAATGTTGTGGAAATGCCCCTCAATGAGGGTGATTGCGTCCAAGGATGTCTTTGAAGCCTTGGTTTTCTTCCATGACACTCACTTCTCTTACAGTTGTTGATGCTTGAGTTGGGTGGATGTCATCTGTAGGTCTGCACCACCTTGTTTTGTCGGCTCCTCTGTTTCTTCCTTAGCCCCGAGCAAAGGTGACTTCTATCCTTTGCGTTCTTCTCCTCCTGCCTTTTGCTGTTCTGCCAATTTCGCGGCATCATGCGATGCCTGGGTCTTAGTCTCTGCTTCCTCTTTTCTGTCCTTCTTAGCCAGTTGCGCCATTCTAAGCTTTGTTTCTTCCTTCTTACTCTACACAGCAGACTTGTCCATTTCCACCGCGGAGCCTGTTACATCACGCCACTCCGATGACCGAGACTCCAGGACTGCAAAGATAACATCATCTATTGCCAGATAGGGTAAGCTATGCCATGTCTTCGTGGGGTCCTTCCACACCCTAATAAAGACATGGTGATAATCCACTTTGAACTCTACATGTTAGCACTCAAATCTACCTTAGGTTGAAGTAAGGTAAAACTCAAGGCTACATCAAACCATGCTCAACCTCGTAGCTAGCCCTACGAGGACAAGAGAGGGCTCTCTACGAGTCAATCTTGGCAAAAGGTAATCAATGAGGCTTGAGATGAATAAATTGATGACTAATTTTAGGCTAGGTATGAAGTACAAGGACTTTGAAATTGATTTTTTAAGGTTTTGTTGAATTCAAGTGAAAGGCAATTCTGGGTGCGGGGATGAGGCACAGTTTTTGCAGAGCTCTACTTGGGGCAAGATAGGCGATTGTTTTGATGCCTTTAAAGTGATTGAATGAATAGATCTGACTGGTGAGAGGTTAGGGAGAGCAAGAAACTTTCAAGTATTCTCCCTAAATAGATGAAAACATGGAAAATTAAACAAACTTAAAGGCAGAGCATAGCAAATTATGGATTCTACCTTAACACTTCATTTATTCAATTGCAGAAGATAAGAGAAGGAAAGAGATGCACATAAAAAAATTAAAAATACTTAAAGAATCACGCCATCATCACATAAAGCCACATGAATCCAAAATAGTGTTGCAACACGTTGCTCTTTCCTTTACCAAAAATGCAGATAAGATATGTACAATAGAGTGTCAAGCTATTCCCAAGAGTCCAACCCTAAAAATGACTAAGAAAATACATAATATAGGCAAGCCAACACATTACCTTTCCTCTAGGGGTCGAGCTCATCGTCCTAGGAGCTGTTTCAACCAATTCTAAACAAAGCACTACAATCTAGGCAGTCAAAACAACTTGCCTCTATAAGCTAGGAAACCCATCCATTCATTAAATT